>LBNU01022673.1:22706-33288 GCA_014162995.1 Artemisia annua
TAGCTTCATAATCATCAATGAGCTTTGATTAAGTGTCTCTTGTACTTTCTTGAGCCTTTGAGAAATAATTCATCTTCACGGGCTTTTCATGAGTAGATTTCTTCTTTTGCTTCTCTTTCAAACTCTTTTCCACATCTCGTGCTCTTTTTGGGCTTTTAGGTTGCTTTTTGTGATGTTTTAGCAATATCCATACCTGCACAGTCATAAACACAAAAACACGATATCTTTGGCTTTGAACGTTAGTTTTTGGTCTAAAATAGTCTAATAATGGTGAATAAAAGGTATGTGAATAAGCACATACCAGGTTTCTTTAATAATGATTTAAAAACCCAAAAAACGATTACCCAAGACAACCAAAAAGATAGCGTAACAAACACAAATCTGAAACCGGTTTATGATACACACGAATGTAGATCAGTTATGTTGAGGCACCATGATCAAGATCTCTTTATGTTTTAATGATGACAAATAAACCATCGAAACACATAAAATAACAAACGTTAGCCAAAATTCCCCGGAGCCCATATATGCTCCTGGCGCGCTGCTCGCGCGTCAACACGCGGGTGACGCGCCAGGCTACTGTATGGTCTCGGGCGAATTTTGAAAGTTGGCTTTCCCCTTACCCGACAAATGTGGATCTTTCAATACAGGTATGAATATGCTATGTGCTTAATTGAGAACACTCGAAACGAGTTTTGGGATTAGAGAGATCCAACTTTTAAAGCACCCATTTACTGGAAAACGCCAACTCATGTTTTCTGACTATCGCCTGTAGCCAAGGCTTTTCTAAACTTAGGGAGCTTATATATTTCACGTAACATTATGTGAAAGCATCCATATGTTCATATCCCGTACTTACGTCTTCTCTAATCACGTAACGGGTTTACTCCCTTATTGGTCAAACTAAGTCAAAGGTCACTTTGCGTAAACGCATCCTTTCCCACTTGGGTTATGCTTTACATCAAGGCAAAGCACTTGAATCGTTTGTACCTAGGTGTTAGTTGAGAACGTCGAGTCGTGGAAAGTCACGAGATATGAATTTATGGATTCTCGACGTATTGTTACTTGAGTATATAAGTAACTTGTGATTTTCTTAACTTATAATCTTAATTGTCAAAACACTTTTCTACTAATGACAATTAGTTTATTTCTCTCCTTAATTACTTTCTTAATTATCCTTTTAAATCAAATTACCACTTTTCCCTAAAACCACTTACTTCAAAACCATCAAACCCAAAACCACTTACATCAAACCCTAAACCACTATACCTCTTCCCAACACACTCTTACATATTCCCTTACACACATCACCCTTTTGTCCTTCTTGTCCCCCTCACCCAAACGCATATTCAAAATACACACACTTCACTCACATACCCTTCTTTACCCACACTTACACATACTACTCCTATACACCTATACACTTCACATACTCCCACACATCTCATTCAAAATACACACACTACTCACACCCATACACACACTAAAGTACACATCACATCTCACTCTCTTACACCCCCTTTTATTCCTTACACACTTTCAATCTCAACCCTTCATTCTCTTAAACCATCTCAACCCTCCATTCTTTTAAACACATGTTTTTAATCCTAACCATCCAATTCAAACCAACTCATCTCAACCATCCATCCTCTTACAACCTTACATCTCTTACACAACTTCAATCACAACCCTCCATTTCAAATCAAACACATCTCAACCCTTCATAACCCCTTTCCCCCCAAGCAAAGGAATATACCTTTGGAATATCCTTACCCTAACCCAACCATGATTCTCCTCATCCAACCATGGTTAGTTCCCATCACTTAACCCATTTCACACCCATCCATGGTTAACCTTCTAAACCTTTAAACCTAACCATAGTTACACCTTAACCCTTCCCTTGTGTAATATTCCATGGCATATTCTCTTCTAACTTATGCCATGTGAGGAATTACATTTACACCCCTTCCAAATTACCCTATCTACACTTCTCACCCTTGGTAATTTGTTTTTCTCTTTATCTACTTCACAAAATGTTTTTCAAATTGGCTATTTGAGTTGGTAAACCTTAGATTGATTAATGTTAAGGTTTAGTGTGAAGTACAATTGGGGGTTTAGCAAGGTAAGGTATTTATAAGATCAAAACCCAAGATTTTAGGAAAATGTTACAGAAGCCTGGCGCGCTGCCCGCGCGTTGACGCGCGGGTGACGCGCCGGCCTTGGTAAATTTTCCCAAGTTTTGGGTTTTGCCTATAAATACCATGCCTTGCCTCTTGTATTCCTCACCCCTTGCCATTATTCTTTCTCTCTATATTCTTTCTCTCTAAACACTCTCAATTCTCTCTATCTCTAATCTTGTGTTCTTGATTATCATTCTAACATCTTTGAAAGAACACATCTTCTTTGCAAGGGAAGAATCACAAGAACTTAATCCACTCTTGTGATTGTGTCAAGGGTCTTCTTCTACCCTTTCTATTACAATCGAGTCTCTAGGTTAGGTTAGGGCTTGGTTGTCAAAACAAACAATCTTTACTCATTCATTTGTTTGTACGGGAAGTCTTGTGTCTTTGTGACCAAGCCTAGATCATTGGGGATCTATTTGGGGTTTGATACTTCCGGTGGGAAGTTTGGTAGTTGTCTTTGTGACACGTAGGTGAAGTCGAATCGTGAGATTCTTTTGGGTGGTTTCCGAGGGCGGAATACCGTTGGGGAGTAACTCCTTCTTTGTGAGCATCGATATTGTTGAGTATCGGTGGAGTGAATTGTAACGGTTTTTAGTCCACCGAAAGGATTATACTAGTGAATAGTATCGGAGTCGCGGATTCGCAACTGGACGTACGGATGGTATAAACCCCCCATCCCGAACCAGTATATATCGTTGTATTCTTTACTAGCTTTATATACTTGTGATTGTGTTTGTGGTTGTTCCTACTTAGACCACTTGGTTTTCTTCGTGGCTTAAAGTTTTTAAACGTCCTAAAAGCCGAAGAAACCGTATTCACCCCCCTCTACGGTTCTACAATTGGTATCAGAGCGGTATACTCAAGGTTTTGAGCGTTAAAACCTTCCCGAGAAGTCGTTTTAATTCAAAAACTTCTTTTTCAAAATTCTAAATCCTTACCATGATTTTTGGTAAAAGTTGAGTATAGATCCATGGCTCAAGAGAACTATAAAGAGGGGCGTTCAATGGAAATTCCATCTCCATTTGAATACGAAGGATTTCGTTTTTGGAAAATCCTTTCTGAGACTTATGTTAAGTCTAAAGATATTGACCTATGGTATATCATCGAGAATGGAGACTTTGTTTTCACGGTACAAAACCTTGAAACAAGGTCAACAATGTATAAGCCATATTTGGATTTGGATGATAAAGAAAAGAAGAAGGTGGACAAGAATGATAAAGCCAAAGTGATGATATATGATGCCCTACCTCAAAGGGAGCTCGAGAGGGTGTGCTTGTGTAAGACCGCAAAGGAGATTTGGGACTTACTCCTTTTTGTTCATCATGATACCACACAAGTCAAGGTCAACAAGATAGATTCTCTCATTCAACAATATAAAGAATTCTCTATCGCAAATGATGAAACTATTGATAGTAGTTTAATGAGATTCAATGCTATTACTACAAGCTTGATCTCGCTAGATCCAAGCTATAATAGCAAAAATCATATTGATAAATTTATCCATATTCTATCCAAGAATTGGTTACTCGAAGAAGCGGAGATTGAAGAAACACGAAGATTGGGACAATTATCTTTTGAAAAGTTAATTGAAGATCTTGATACATATGAAGAGTTTCGTAATTTCATTAGAGGCACCTCAAATGAAGAAACCGATGTGCTAGATCTTGAAGATGAAGTCACTACCGGTCAAATTCATAATCAAGATATGATTCCTAGAGACGAAGAAGAGGTCATTGTGTCAACAAGGCAACATAAAAACCACAATGAACAAGGAAGATGCAATAATCAAGAGATGGCACTCGTCGGAGTGATTCGGAGCTATAATGGAAACGAGAATCACTCACATGGAGAATCCACTTGTCTCACTACACTTAAAGTCTCTGAGGTATCATCTAATCCTTCCTCTTTTAATGATAATTTAGATATCTATAAATTGCAAAAGAAAAATGAAGAATTAATCAAACTTAATGAACATATATTGAGAAATATTGAAAAACATGCAATGGATAAAATTAAGCTCAAAGAAGAGGTTAGAAAACTTGAACATAAATTGATACTACTTAAATTTGAGAAAAGTGGTATTGACTTAAACAAAATGTTACATGAGCAAAAACCTTTTCATGACAAGGGAGGTCTTGGTTTTTCTGAAAATAATAAAAACACTTCTACAAGACAAGACAAATCTATTGTATTTATAAAAGAAGGTTGCGAACCTAAAATTACCGACTCTGGCGCGCTAACTGACGCGTCAACGCGCGATCAACGCGCCAGAAGTCTGAGTAATAATGGTTCATCATTAAATGCTTTTGCTAAACCATACTTTCCTCAAACTTCATGCGTAATCACCAATAACAATACTCTTCATGACTTTGTGGAATTCACCAATGATGAGCATGGTAGCAATCTAAACTCTAAGGGTTGTATTATTAGTAATCTTTATGAAGATGATTTTAGTATTATGTTCACCAATGTTAATTCCACTATTAGTAAGAACGGCAACATAATAGCTAAAGGTCATAGGCAAAACAACTTGTATACATGTTGATCCGCAATAAAATGTTACTACAATATGTCTTTTCAATTGTGGTAAATTACTTAATACTTTGGCACATGAGATTGTGTCTCGCCATCAAGTTAGTAAGTAACTTACCATAAGTTGAGTTTTTGAAAGACATTATTGTGATACATGTCTTGGGAGTCAAGGACAAGAAAATAATAGAAATAAAAATAAAGTGTCAACTAATAGGGTTTTAAGTTGGTACACTTGGATTTGTATGGTCCATCTCCAATCCAAAGTTACGGAGGAAACTTCTACACTTTGATGATTATAAATGACTACTCAAATTATTGGTCTTGTTCTTAGAAAATAAGAAAGGAGTCTTGAATAAATTCGACATCTTAAGAAAGAAACTAGAAAACCTACTTGATTGTTCAATTGTTTCAATTAAAACTAATCATAGTAGTGAATTTGATAAGATGCAATTTGGAACCTTTTGTGAACAACATGGAATATCTTATAACTTATCGGGCACGTTCATTTCTCAATCGCATGAGATTGTTGAAGGAACACATCGTAAGTTAAGAAAGATGAGTCGAGCTATGCTTGATGAATAATCCATCCCTCAAAAGTTTTGGTGTCATGCCCTAAATACCGCTTGCTATATCTTTAATAGGGTCTATATAAGAAAGATAATTAATAAAACTCCATTTGAAATACTTAGGAATAGAATACCATCCCTAGTGTATTTTAGAGTTTTTGGTTGTAAAATATTCATACTTAACACCAAAGAATACCTCACCAAGTCCAACCCAAACTCATATGAGGATGTTTTCTTAGGATTCTCTCAAACTAGTAAAGCATACATAGTGCTTAATAAGGAAACAATGAGGATTGAGGAATCTCTCAATGTTACCTTTGATGAGAGCATGCCCGAGCCCAAACTATCTTCTTCAAGAGAAGATGACATGGTTAACGAACACATAGTTCAAAATCATGAAGGGTCGCCGACATTACAAGTTAATGTTTCGGATGACGGCAATCCTAAAGAAGTAAGAGAAGCTAGGGGTCATACCATTGAACAAGTCATTGGTGACTTAAATAAGAGAACTCTTAGATCACAAACAAAACAAAATTAGGTTTTGGCATGACATTTTCAAAAAATCCAAATTGTTTTGGGATAGGTGTTAGGAATACGTTTTTTTCTTATAGAAGATTTGGTCACCCCACGTATGTTAAAGCATTGTTTAGCTCGTAGCATTTATTATAGTAGTTAATACGTAGATTAGTATTAGTTAGTATTCGTGGAGTCGGGTCGGGTCTTTACCCACTGTCAGCCCGATCCACAGCCTAGTAGAGGCAAGCACCACCTTGTACATATAAATAGCCCTCTCCATCCTTGGAGAGGGTTGGACCTTCTCACTCTTAATTCATTTTTCTTTTTTTGGTTTTCTCTCAAGGTTCCCAACTTTCTCTCTCTACTTTCTCTCTCTAAGTTTCTTTCATACTTATTCGATCCATACAACCAAACCATACGTGTGTTATGTTATGTGATATCCTACAATTGGTATCAAGAGCCTAGGTTTCATCTTAGGGCCTTGGATTCACGGATTTGTGGTTAGTTTTGTGGTTGTACTTGGTTAGAATAGGTTTCTATATAAAACACCTTGGTTTGATCTTTGTGATGTTAAAGGATGTGTTTTGATTGTACTTTTATGCTTAGGAGGGTTGTAGTTACATAGTTTTTGAGTTGGAATAGTCATATCAGTCGTGGGTTTGATTTGGTGAATGATTTAGTACAAGTTTCCTCGTGGCGATTAAGTCTTCTGTGGTGTTTTTCTTGCTGGCGATTAAGTACAAGTAGCGATTATATCGTGGCGATTAAGTACTAGTTGACAGCGACTAGTTTGGACTGTAGTGTTACTTTGGCGATTAACTTTTTCTGGCGATTACTTTTTGAGGCGTTTAACTTTGGTGGCGTTTAACTCTGTTAAGCGTTTAACTTTGTGTGGCGATTACTTTGCGGGGCGATTAAGTTTGGTGGTGATTATCTTTTGTGGTGATTATCTGTATCTGGCGATTACTTTGTGTGGTGATTACCTTTGTGGCGATTATCTCTTACTGGCGATTACCTCGTGTGGTGATTACCTTTGTGGCGATTATCTTTTACTGGTGATTACTTTTGGATAGCGATTAAGTTCATAATCTTAGCTTACATTGCATACTTCATCTTTCGGTTTCCTCTGTTGACTTTAGTAAAATCCCGGGAAAGAATCTATTTCTCGGTTTAAGTCACGAGTTGTAAAATCCCGTTTAAGATCACATCATGACTACTGTTACCTCAATTGATGACATCCAAGCTGCTGGGTCCGATACTCGACCTCCTATGCTCGACAGAACTGACTATGAGTCATGGTCACAAAGAATTCGTCTGTATTGTCAAGGCAAAGAAAATGGGGAGAACATTCTGAGATCAATTGATGAAGGGCCGTTTCAAATGGGTACTACCAGAGATGTTATCTCCACTAGTGATGATGGGACAGTCACCTTTGGAATTGACAGACCTCGTACTTACAATGATCTGAATGAAGTGGAAAAGAAACGATATGATGCCGACATTCGAGCTTCAAACATTGTGATACAAGGGCTACCAAAGGACATCTACAAATTGATTAACTTCAATACTGAGGCCAAAGCCGTTTGGGACAATGTCAAAATGTTGCTAGCTGGATCAGAACTTACAAAGGAAGATCGTGAGTCTCAATTGTATGATGAATTCGAGCACTTCAAGATGAATCCCGGTGAAAGCATCAATGACTACTATGTCCGATTCCACAAGCTTGTGAATGACATGAGAATGATCAGAATGACAATGCCCAACATCCAACTAAATTCAAAGTTTGTCAACAACATGTCACCAGAATGGGATCGGTTTGTCACAGCTGTGAAGTTAAACAAAGGACTCAGGAACACCAACTATGAACAACTCTATGCTTATCTACAACAACATGAGAAACATGCCAAGTATGATCGTCAGCTGAGAGAGAAATTTCATCCCTCAAATGATCCTCTTGCTCTAATCTCCAGTGTTCAGGGACTGAACCAATCCTCAGTTGAATCAATCAATCACCCAACTACTGCTCAAGCATCACATAACCAGTCTTCCCTTGGTCAAACTTCCATGCAATCAACAAGTGTCAAGACTAATCAACAAGACTCTGGGAACTCTTACATCGACAAAAGAATTGATAATCTCTCCAACCAAGTCTCACTGTTGGTTCAACACTTCAAAAGCACTCTTCCTCAAACCAACAATCAACTCAGAACCTCATCTAATCCACGTAATCTTGCTGTTGTGGAAGATGGGCGTGTTGTGGTTCAAGGAAGACAAAATGTCCGGGGAAATGTTCAGAATAGGATGGGTAATGCCAATCAAGGACAAGGAAGACAAATCAAGTGCTACAATTGTGGTGGGATAGGTCATATTGCAAGGAACTGTACTCAACCAAAACGTCCTCAGAACTCGGACTACTTCAAAGATAAGATGCTGCTGATGCAGGCTCAAGAGAATGGGGTTTTATTGGATGAGGAACAACTTCTATTTCTTGAGGGTGATGAAGGGAATTCCTTTGATGCTGATGTGGATGATCAACCAGTCCAGGATCTTGCTCTCAACGACCCAAACATCTTCCAGGCTGAAGATTGTGATGCCTTCGACTCTGATGTTAATGATGAACCTACTGCACAGACCATCTTTATGGCCAAGCTTTCATCAGCAGTCACATCACCACAACAATCGGGATCTTCCAAATCATCCATCATTTCTGAGGTACTCAAATTGTATGACACATATGATACATGTGCTATTCCAAAGATTCTCGATGAAGTACATCAAACTAGTATGGTCACGCCAGATGATGTTGATTTGAAAAACAATGATGTTTCCTCAAAACAACAACATGTGGATAACAATAAAGAATCTGATGAACCTAGTAGAGAATCTTCCAAAACACATGTTGATAATGTGATGCACAAACAAAGGACTCAAAACGAAGTAAAACACACAGACATTATTGATTCAGATTCTGCTGATATGGGTAATAGTAATGTTGTCCCATATGAGCAATATTTGAAACAAAATGTCGAGTCTGCTTTACCAAATGATGACTCCTCTGTTGATAATGACTTTAGTGAATTTGATGAATTCACGGCTGTTATACCTGATGATACCTTGACCACTAGAATTAATATTCTTAAAGATCAGGTGAATATGTATCAACAACGTGCAAAATTTGAGTTAACCGAACGTGAGCAGAAAATGGATTCGTAAATGTGTACATATATTACCGAAAGGAATTTAAAGGAAGAAAAGTTAAGAATGGAAATAAAATATTTGCAATATCAAATCGATCAAACTGTTAAACAAAAACAGGAGATTCAAAATAGTGTTACCACACTAAAGTTAGATTTTCAAAATAAAGAAGCTAAGCTCTTAAACGATTTTTCCAACTTAAAGGCCTTTGATGCAGCGTTTTCTAAGCTAGTAAGCTTGAACCACTGGGTAATCGTATGTCCCAACGAGCGGTGAAATTGATCTCGTCACTCAAGTCGAGAGTTATGTGTGATGAATGGGTGTTTAAAAAGATTATCTTGATTTAAAATATATTACTACAACGAAAATAAAAGTAAAGCAAAGCGGTAAAACGACCTTAAGTAAGAAAACAATTAAAATGACATTTAAATAAGAAAGCAAGTAAAGTTGCATGTAATAAAAGGCAGATAAATATGAAGCGGATAAATGAATTAAAAGACTATATGTGCTTCGCAAAGCAGCGCGAATACTTGTTAAGCTCGAGGTAAAAGTTTTTGCAAAGAGTTATTATATTCCTTTCTCGAGATTAGTTGTTAATTAATCTTTTTGAAAAGATATTAACTCAAGACGGGTGAATGTAATCGTTCAAGATTATCGTCTTCGAATAATTAACTCCACCATGCTAAAGTAAATCTTTCGAATTAACTTAATCACAAACGTTTAACGATCTTTGAACTATAATCACAAAACTCGAGTACTAGAGCAACCGTTTAAAAAACTACTCGAAACTGCATATTAAAAATTAAAGTGATAAAAAAATTAAAGACTTGGTAAACATTTAACCGTAAATAAAAAGGTAGACTAAAAATGAAAGACGAAAGACTTTAATAAGTAAAAGACACTAAAAGGATTATTTAAAGAAATTTTGGCCAGCATAACATTAAGATTTAGAAAATAAAACCTCACTCAGAAGGAACGATGAGGTGAAATAAAAGTCCTAGCTCGACTTGGAAAAAAACGAAGACAAGAATCTGAAAAGAAACACTATTCGGCAACTAGACCTTACTCGCAAGAACATAGTCTGCAGAAGGGATCCGTATATCGCAAGAACATATCTTATTCGCTTTGATTAAACAAACCCTATTCGCCATTCCTTCCCATACTCGAAATGATTTCCTTATTCGCTAAAAACATGTCCCGATTCCGTATTTAAAAATCTTACTCGCTAAAAAGAAATGATATTGCGCGTAAAACCTAAAGTAACCATAATTCGCATATTTCATTTTTCTTATATCCTAAACCCTAAATTTATTGAGATTTTTTTACTTACAGTTCTAACATGCAAAAGTAATTACTAAATTTTAACGTGAAAAATACACCAAAAACGTCAAAAAAGTGACTTAATAAACTTATTTAAAGACTCAATAATTAAGCAATCTAAAAACTCAATAAACTATATTCTAATCTAGTTTAACCAAAAAAGCTTTTTATATTTCTAGGGCTTGTAACTCCAAAATATTTAGACTCAAAAAAAATACAAGATAAAAAGCCTTAAAGAGAATGACTAGAAAACTTTGTAATAAGCTAACT
>LBNU01022673.1:43178-60839 GCA_014162995.1 Artemisia annua
TCGTGAGTTAATGTAAGAGACTTAACACGTTGTGATAAGGCAATCGAAAGATTACGTTAGACGTGAGTTGATTATTGAGGACAAACGTTTTGGAGCGATTTATTTCGACTAACGTCTCGAGTTATTATCATTTTTAAAAAGAATTAATTGACAACACTAATCTGCCCACCCCTCGAGAAAAGGAAAATAACCGCTTACAAACTTTAGCTCAAAGCTGGATCAAAACAGGTGCTTCTTCAAATCCTAACTAGTAGAGTGGCATAGAAGAGAGATCAAAAGTGGTGGGAGGAATGTACAAGTCCCGAACTAATGGTCCAGGAATCCAAAGATTAGATCGGGTCTGAACTGGAGTCATCCAGGACCGCTTCTGCTCGGTCAGAGCTCATCAAACGTGACATGGATGGTTTCCATGATTTGCGCCAGGGTCCTTTTGTTGTAGATTCGATAACCCTTTCTTGTTTGGTGCGTAGCCAACAAAAATTCCCATATCAGCTTTTGGGCTTGAGCTTTCCCAAACCCTTCGGGTCTCGGTTGGTCGGCGTAACCATAGTGCACGGCAAAACTCGAAGGAGAGGAGAGGGTCGGGTTTTCTTTCATGGCACCAGCTCATAAGGAGGTATTTGAGTGAAGAGGATGTATCAGTGATCCGGTTCTGAGTGTAAAGGCAAAGCATTGCTTGCAATTGCTGCTCCCACGAGGAACGATGGGAAAGCTTTGGAGAAGATTCAAACATAGTTCGGCTGGGCGGTCCTCTACACAGGGTACGCGTTTCGTCTTTAACAACTCCGTTCTGCTGAGTGTTCGAGGTATACTCCGCTTGATGATAATTCTCCAGATTCTCATGAAAACTGAGTAAGTTGTGATTCTTGACAAACTCAGTTCCATTTATCTGTGCGTACAATCTGACAGTTTGATTAAGTCCGAGCACTTTAGGCTGGGCTTGATTAGTTTGATGATAGATTTTCAGGTGTCTTCGTCTTGGATTCTGAGGAATTTTAGCCCAAAAGTAAAACGAGAGTAGTACATCAATGATCACTAACACATATCTCTTAGGCCAAATAGGTTTATGCAGCTGCCTCAAATGGGAACCGACAAAGGTCCATGCTGAAGGGTATGAACAACTTCGCATAATGGTGTTCGATAGTTTTGGGTTTGTGAGTATGCTTCTTGCTTTTGCAAGCTGAGAGGAGGCGGAACAGATATGATCTTTTTCATACTTCGAACAAGATCTTTACGAGTGACGTTGATTAATAGTCACCGAAGTTTCAACATGTTCAACGAGCAATGCCGATGAAGCCATGACTTGTTCTTGAAGGCCTTTGATAGTAAACAGATTGGAGATGACCGGCATCAACAATCTTCAATGGAACATAGTGTAGCAGATTTGAGACCAGTCTCCTTGCTCAGGAGATCTACACATCCAATCTTCCCCCATCCTTCTACAACACTAACAAGTGTGTTTTCTGAAGGCAAGCTTCAAGATCTGAATAACAAAATTGACCTAGCGGAGAACAGATCGTGCCCAAAGACCTTCTACATAATATACCGAGAGACCTTACGCTGTCCACCAAACAAAACATAAATTCCATAAACGCCATTAATGCAAACAAATGATCATGCTCCCGGGAATCTAACTAAGCTAAACTACTCTACCTTACCCCTACTCCTAATCCTATCTCATCTAATCTAATGCTTACAAATGAAGCCATACAAGAGATATATCAAGCTAGGGGGATTGCAAGTTTGCTCACGTGTACGCTTTGCCCCCTAGACTTTTACAAGTCATGAAAATAATACATAAACTACATTACAAGGTTACTAAACATCTTAAATACTAAATGTAAACTCTTGTAACTTCGAGGCTTGTGTTGACGTGTATTCTAAAAGTCTTCAAAGATGTAAAAGTGATATCTTGCTCGAATTTGTGAAGCTTGTCGTAATAATTAGCTTTGAACTTCGATTAAGCATCTCTTTCGTTTTCTCGAGCCTTTAAGAAATAAATTCATCATCACGGGCTTTCCTTGAGTAAATTTCATCGTTGACTCGGCTTTCTGACACTTTTCCACATCGCGTGCTCGTTTTAGGCTTTTAGGTTGCTTTTCATGTTGTTTTTGCAATATCCTTCCCTGCACGATCACAAACACAAAAACACGATATCTTTGGCGTTTCACGTTAGTTTTTGGTCTTATCTACACTTAAACTAAGGTCAAAAGTATGTGTAAAATAACACACATCACTCAACCACCTGATGAACCTTTTGTCAACATATTTGCTCCTGAACCATCTACTTTGGCAACCTCTTCAGAAGATTCCAACACTGCTACTTCAGTTCCCAGTCATCAACTTCATGAGCATATCAGGAAATGGACAAACGATCACCCAATTGACAACATCATTGGTAATCCATCCAGGCCGGTATCTATACGTAGACAACTTGCCACAGATGCCTTATGGTGCTTCGTTAGCAACATACTGTCCAAAGTCGAACCAATGGATTATAAAGATGCTTTGACTAAAACATCTTGGTTCACTGCAATGCAAGATGAAATCCATGAATTTGACAGACTAGATGTTTGGGAATTAGTGCCCCCTCCCGACTGTGCCATGATTATCGCCCTCAAATGGATCTTCAAAGTGAAACTTGACGAATATGGTGAAGTACTAAAGAACAAAGCTCGACTTGTGGCCAAAGGGTACAGACAAGAAGAAGGCATCGATTTTGAGGAATCATTCGCACCAGTTGCCAGAATTGAAGCCATAAGAATTTTCCTTGCCAATGCAGCCAGTCAGACCATGGTTGTCTACCAAATGGACGTGAAGACTGCATTTCTCAATGGTCACTTAAAGGAAGTGGTGTATGTAAGCCAACCAGAGGGGTTTGTTGATCCTGAACGCCCAAATCATGTCTATCGATTGAAGAAAGCACTATATGGTCTTAAACAAGCACCCAGAGCATGGTATGACACTCTGTCCAAATTCCTTCTAGCCAACCAATTCACCAAGGGTGTAGTCGATCCTACGTTGTTCACTAGAAGGTTGGGGAAGCATCGTCTCCACATTCAGATCTATGTGGATGACATTATCTTCGCATCTGCAGATCCATTGGAATGTGATAAGTTTGCACAAGAGATGAGTACTGAATTCCAAATGTCCATGATGGGGCAAATGTCTTTCTTCTTGGGACTTCAGATCTCTCAAAATCCACACGGTATCTTCACAAATCAATCCAAGTATGCTAGTGAAATACTAAAGAAATTTGGATTTGAATCATGTGAATCTGTTGACACTCCAATGGTTGAGAGAACAAAGTTGGATGAGGATGTTGAAGGAGCACTAGTCGACCAAACCAAATACCGAAATATGATCGGATCATTGATGTATCTCACAGCTAGCAGACCAGATCTCTTATTTGCTGTTTGCATGTGTGCTCGTTATCAATCCAAACCTACTAAGAAGCACTTAGAAGCAGTCAAAAGAGTCTTCAGGTACCTTCAAGGAACGATTCACATGGGCCTTTGGTATCCTAAATACACTGCAATGGCTCTCACTGCCTACTCTGATGCTGATCATGCGGGTTGTCAAGATACTCGTCGAAGTACCTCGGGCGGTGCTCAATTTCTAGGAGATAAATTGGTTAGCTGGTCATCAAAGAAGCAAATGAGTACGTCGATCTCCTCCACGACACAAAAGGCCATTTAAAAATTGGAAATTGGTGATAAATGGATGGTCAAGTTGCAAAAGATAAGGATTGCATATTATTTCATGAACGGTTGTTTCAAGTTCATGAAAAGGACCGGAGTTTTCAAAATGGCTTTTAAAAGCTCCTTGATATGAATATGTACTTTCAATCAATTTTTTTTGTTTTGTTTTTATTTAGATTGACACAATGAAAAACTAACAGCAATTGTTTTAAAATAAGTCCAAAAGCTGAACAAACATTGGAGGAACGAAAATGATGATAGAAAAAAATGGTGTTAAATCTGCTTTTGATTTTATTTAACCACCAATTCAAAACATCTATTTGAAATCAATAGGCGGACAAACAAAATCAAAAAGAGTTTTAACACCATTTTTTGCCTATCATCATTTTCACTCCTACAATGTTTGAACCGTTTTTGAACATATTTTAAAAATACTTTTTGCTGAATGTTTAATTCATTGGAAAAAGTCTAAATAAAATATAAAAAATTCATCAAGAAGTCAGAATCGTTAAGAAGAAATTTGAAAACGCATTTTCAGAAACTCCGGACCCTTTCATAAACTCAAACGGACCGTTCCTGAAATAGTATGCAAAACGAATCTTCAAGTATCTGACAATCCATTGATCACCAGATTTCATATTTTTTAAAGGACCTTCTTTGTATGGTGTTGCTACTTTTTTGCAAGTAGTCATTGTTTGCAACGATATTTTTGAGAGTTTATAATTTTGTGTGTGTTTTTTTTTTCTTATTGGTGCATTGTAATATGAAACAATCGTGGTATTTAAATTAGTAGTAGATGAATAGGTGGGTTGGTGTAAAGTAAATGACATTATTGACTTTAGTGAATTAATTATGGTTTTTTATTTAAAATGCAAATTTAATGGAACCAAACTGTAACAGTAAAAGTTTTGGGTTATATTTCTCATGGAGTAATATGAACAAAGAAGAATCCGAAAAAAATGCTTTCTATGTTCTTTGACTATAGAATTAAGTAATAGTGCAGAATTATAAAAACATATAAAAATATATTATAAGATAGTAAATAAAATAAATCAATTTTCGCGAAAGTTAATTTTAATGCCTTCTTTCCTTTGTCATATTCTTTTCAACCAGAATATGAGGGTTATAAACTTTGTGTTTATATTTGTGTTGATATGTGTAACTAATGTGACCATGCATTTTTAGAATTTATCATTTAACATAACTTAAATATATATAAGATATCGATGAGGATTATTACGATTTTTACCAAATTCTATAACATGGATCATATGTTTGTAAACGATATAGTTCAAAAATGGTGATCACGTAAAAGTTATATCAAATACGTTTTTTATTAATCAAAAATATATATTGAAAACCAATATTTTATGTATCAGAAACATATGAATAATATTACATAATACAACTCATACTATGAGAATCGTATTTACCAGTCGTAACAGTTACATTTAGGGCTGTAAACGAGCTGAACGTTCAGTGAATATTTCATGAACCGTTCGGTAAAAAGTTCGTTTATGTTCGTTTATTTATTAATGAACGAACATGAACAATATTTTACGATCGTTTAGTTAAATGAACGAACATGAACAAAAGTTACTGTAGGACCTTGGATACAACTTATTTCACAACTTATCTTGCTTATTCTAGAGAGAGAGTAGAGAGAGAAAGAGTGGAGAACATCATGTAAAGATATGAACTATGTGTGTTATTCAAATGATGAACCTCAACCTCATAATGGAGGCTTACAATACATTATATAGTGCTTACAAGTCTAGGGCTTTTGATATTACATGTTTGGCCCTTAGACTTTCTAGTTTATGATAACTGAACATATAACTTATGAAACTACTTTCTAACGCAACCTATTACACGCTTTAAGAATATAATGACCGACACTTCATAATAAAAAATATAATGCTAACAATCTCCCCCTAAGATATCGTCACACGTGAATGGTTACAATGAGACCTATAAATACATTGACAATGTAAAATTACAACAATAGTAAACTATGTTGATGGTGTTGAAGCGCAGAGTCTCTGTAGTCTAGATATTGAGGCAGACTTGAAGTTCTCTCTTCCGACTATCTCGCAGCGGATAAGGTATTACTCCCTCCTAACTAGTGAGCCTTTTTTCTTTCTGCTGCTCCCTCCTGAACTGACAACTCTCTTCTCATCTCGCAGCGGATAAGGTAGATACTAATGAGTTTGCACCATGGTTGTCGTTCTGGGAGCATCATTACAACATAACTCACATAGCATTGCAAAGAAGGTTGGTAATACGCTCCGATGAACACATACACATACTTGGTACATTAAGCACAATTCCCTCGATCAACCAACGTACTGAAGATGAAACACTACTTCTTCTGGCATGTTCTTCTCCCTCCTGATGGTTGCGAGTTATCGGAATCATCATAGTCTTGTGTACATGCCATTATTACCCGTACTTTACACTTCTGATGCAATATAGATCGACCATGAAAGTATAATTTGTGAGTATATGTTGCAAAAGTATACTCTCAATACTATTCTCTCAAATCAACCTTTAAACGAACCTCCTTTGAATTCACCAGCTAATAGTAATGACCACATATGGAGACAACCCGATATGGCCAACTTGAAAATGAAGTAAACATCCCATCTTGTGACTTAATCCTGTACGATGGTGTGACTCAGAACGGTGTAGAGAGTTCGTGCACCATCGAATCCCTATGTACTCTATACTCTTCAACCAACCAACCATCAAGTATAAGACGTACAACACCTCTTGACTATCCACAACTTCGTGTGACACTGAGTACTACAATGTATCTCCTTTAAGTGATAGTTAACTAGGTCTTCGTCCATCCACCCCTTGACCTATGAAAACTAGATAAACCAAGTCTTCGTCACCATTAACATATGCTCAAACAAGTTATCTTGAGACCCGTATATCTCAAAGATAAATAAGTACGCGCTTGAAACGTCACTTCAAAATTAAATTAGTTATACCGTACAAAAACCCCGTAGTCATTTTGTTAGACAAACCAATTCTAGCCGTGAAATTATGTATCCCCGTGAAATTTGTAAATACCAAAATACCACTCTTTTACCAAATATTATCAATAATATTATATCTAAAAAAAAATTCAGATACTATATTTTGAATGTTCCATGTATGCATATTCCAGCTCACTCCACATTTATGTTTCAGCCTAACACCAATACACGATATAGCAATTCAGTCCAATTTCAGCCCAAATCAACTATGTTCGGTGTATAGCCTCGGTCCAATTCCAATCGGGTCAGAGGCCCAAACAAAAATAAGATATAACTACCGTAACACTTCCCTAACCCTAAAAAAACACATATGTTGTGATAATCCGCCCCCATCTATGTTTTCCTCTTACCAAAACTTATCATCATCAAGAAAATGAAGCAGTCATCTGCAAATCGAATCCCCAACTCCATCTTCTCCTCTTAACTAAAACGTATCCAATCTCAGTCATCCTTACCGATTCATCTCACAAGCACAAACAAAACTCTTCATCACTTACAAAATCGAAATAAGCAACAGTTAAACCATGGTTTCTTTCTATTATCTTTCAGATCCGTATGGTCAATCCGAACACCAACATACTCCGATCATTCTTCTTACCTTTTTGAGAACATGAGCTCCACTAATTGCTTCAAGATCTTGTGAAAGAGGTCTCGGGTAGGTGTTGTTTGTTTTGCTTTTCGTTTTTGTTTTTGGTCCATGAACGAATTAAAGAGAGAAAATAACACATCTTGTTATATTTCTTCCTATATGTTTGGATATTGAATGAAACACTTGGTCTTCGAACAAGAGTCTATGATGATTATTATTTCGTGTGTAAGATCTTTGAATGATCTTCATTGTACTATGAGTTCCACGAAATAACAAACTGAGATTCTACTTGTTTTTTTTGTTTTTTTTTTGACGAACCAAAGAAATGAAATAACATACTTGTTAATTTTCGTTTCTTTTTATTCGGATAATTTCAGTGTTATGGATCGATGATGATGTTTGTTCAACTAAAAAAATCTTTGAAAGATATGTGAAAAAGTTGAAACAAATTGAGATCTAGTTGGTTATCATTAGATGTTGGTCTGAGGATAGATGTGAGGTCTTGGTTGTTCATAGCTGTTATAGTCTTCTTTTCTTTTCTTGGCTCGGCTGTAGACTGATGATGTTCAAGGCTGAGGTCACAAAGAGTTGTTGGTATTATGTTTGGTTTTGTGGTCATGGTCAGTTTCTTCTCTTCATCTACACTTCTTTTTCATTTTTATGGACCAATGAAGATATAGTATATCTGAGGTCAAACTCGCTGGATATGTACTTCCATACTCGCTAAGCAGAGTTTAAGCGAGTATAGTTTGGCCTGTTGATACTCGCTAAAGAAACCTTACTCGCAAAACGATAAGGTTATAAAAGTCATACTCGCCAAACTTGCTTACTCGCAATCTATACTCGTTGGATTCTTCCCCAAACTCGCTATTCGTAGCCCAAACTCGCTGAACCTTCCCAAACTCGCTAAACCCTAAGAACCCACATGACCAGCTTCAAAAAACCCAAAAAAAAACGAGACCAAAAGGACCAGATCTGATAACTTTGACCATAGAAAATTCACGGTTTGGTTATTTTAGACCATTTGGATACAAAATAATATCGTTTAAAAACTGTTAGACCACAATAGATATAAAAAAATTCCAGATCCGAAAAAAATGGTACATATCAGTTTCAAACATTGTACGAACCACAAAATCATAAGATAACACAACCTGGCTCCTTATACCAATTGTAGGGAAATCTCATTTCACAACTTATCTTGCTTATTCTAGAGAGAGAGTAGAGAGAGAAAGAGTGAAGAACATCATGTAAAGATATGAACTATATGTGTTATTCAAATGATGAACCTCACCTTCAAATGAAGGTATACAATGCTTAATATAGCTAGGAAGTCTTGGCCTTTCAACTTGTACATATTTGGCCCTTCGACTTCTTTCTTATTGAACTAATGGACCTATAACTCTTGAAACGCTTTCTAACGCAACCTATTACATGATTTAAGACTTTAATGACCGACACTTTAATTTATAAAAATACAAAGCTAACAATCTCCCCCTAAGTGTTGGTCATTGAAGGTTGCGTGACGTCTTCATCTTTGTCTTTAAACTTTAACATTCATTGCTCTTGAAGTCTTTAGAAAACATTAGATAAGTCATTGTTCAACGTTCATCGTTCTTTGTTCCTTCATGCTTTGTGATCTTTGTAATATGACTTTTCTTTGTTCTTTGGTGTTGCGGTCGTTCATCTGCCTTATGTCACTACTTCGTCTTTGTAGGTTAATCCCCTTTCCAACATGCTCATACATCTTAAGCCTTTATCATACATTCATTTGTTGTTGTCGTTCTTTCACTTTGATCTTTGTCACTTAACTTTGTAGATTCTTCTTTTTGGCGTAGAATCTTTCTTTGACTGTTGCTTTCCTTTGATCTTAGTGAGAACTTTCCTTTGACTTTGAGATGTATGTATGAGCATGTGGAGACTAGTGTGTGGTGGTTGTACCTGCATAAACTTGTTAGTAATAAATCATCCGGTACTTACAGGTTTGAAATTAGAGATCGTCAACAACATATTGTGAAGACTTTCTCCAACCCTCACCATGGCCGTTCCTAATCGGATACCCTCGAAAGAGCTTACACAGACATACCGAAGTACACCCACGATTAGGTGATTCGCTGGAGATCGCCCCACGACTGTAGACCGTTTGAAATCCACCGAAACACTAAGCGTAACCCACAAGAGATTACCGAAGTGACCTGCTGTCAGGGCTGCTTGATGTTGACCCTGGCAGGAGTTTCCGTTCAATCATTGAGAAATACATAAGTAAATTCTCTCATAAACGTTCTGGCAGATTGCTAAGACCTGCGTAGGACTCTAAAGTTTACATCTGGCGTCCATTGATGTAGAACAACCAGTGTAATAATATCGTGTGTTCCTATGAGATCTTTTGATGAAACTCTTGGCTCTAGACTCAATAAGTGGACATTTAGTTGTCGGAGGAATGGAGCAGAGTACCTCCTTTTCAATATCAACACACTCGGAATGAGTGGTCAATAGATTATGTAGGGTTCTCCGTGAGAATGAAACAAGTATCTTTTGAGAGACACTCGAGTGGCTAGAAGGTTTAAGTGCAGTGCGTCACTGGGTCCATGACGTCTTGTCTTCAATACCGATGTCACCTTAGTAACAATCAGTAGCAAATGAATTGAACCCGGTATCTGACCTATGGTTGAACATATGGAGGGCTCATTTCTTTTCACCCTTTTTCATTTCATTTCTTTTTAATTCTTCAACCCCTTCTTTCTCCTTTCATTCTTTACTCCTTTTTTTCAAATCATACCTAAGGACTTCTAATTCTAATCTATTGGAATTGTCCTTGGGTAGATCCCTCCGGTTCTGGCGGATCATAGGACGGTTTTTCCTAACCTTAGTCACCTTATATCACCATGACTATCCTATTGTTTCCATAAACCATTTGCTTGAAAATCTCTCAAAGTGTTTATGATCATAAAACACATTTTTGTTAACACATTGAGAGTTTTGCACATTTTGAAATACTCCCCCTTCACATGTGCTCATGAGTTGTAAAGATAAGTTTGCACATGTTGGGTAGAGTTGGCACTTTTTGAATTGATCCACTCTTAATAGACATATACCCGAGGGACACGTTTACGTTGCTTAGTTAAAGAGGTCCATTATCAGCTTTTAGGTGATAACTAGCTCTAATAACTAACTTGAAGTTGTTAACATTCCTAGAAAGGAAGTTAGACCCGTCATAGTAAACATCTAATAAGAGCTTCTCGAAATAGTACTTTTCTACTTGGATAAATCCTTTCGAATGCTAACATTTTTGTTTCGTCAATTCGAGAGTCAATTCTGAGTCTAGTATAAGACTTTTATGTCTTTACTTACGAGCTCGAGATTCTGCCACAACTTTTGAACATTTTTGATCACATTTAATCACGTCTTCTCCCCCTCAAAAATAGCATACCGTGATATTTTTGATATAAACTGATTAAATAAGAGCATTTGGAGAGAATGACGGACTTTTGTTTTGCATGAAATCGGAACATTTTTCTTTTTATAATACTCCCCCTCAGAACTCCCATATTTTTGTGAGAATTTTAAGCTTTTGCAATGAGTTTAGAGAGAAGGAGTCTTCTTGAGCAAAAATTCTAAAAATGAAAGAAATTTTAGATTTGTTGAATTTTGCATCAAGGTTTTTGAAAAACAAAGACTTCTCTTTGTTTGAGTAGGAATGTCGCACTGAGGCGTACAACAGTGTCCATTTTTAGGATAAGTGCACTTCGTTGATGAAAATCATTTTTGCGTAGCACTTTCCTTTCTTTTAAAGAACGAGTCCTTAGCTGAAATACTAAGAAGTCATTAATGAAGCCCGGGTTTCGTACTGAAGTATAC
This sequence comes from Artemisia annua, assembly GCA_014162995.1. NCBI lineage: Eukaryota > Viridiplantae > Streptophyta > Magnoliopsida > Asterales > Asteraceae > Artemisia > Artemisia annua. The sequence continues at coordinate 54,371 of LBNU01022673.1, forward strand.
GAAAGCCATAGTTAAAAAATTTAGAGAAACGACATGTTTTAGAAAACATTTAAATGAACTCTCGCTCAAGCATATGTACATATCCGTGTCATTTTTGAAAGGCATTTCTAGAAACGTACATAATATCGATTATACGAGAGACATGTCGTGAGAAGAATATTTTTGGATTTTTAGATTTTATATTGTTTTTGTGTTTTTGAAAATTTTCTATTTTTTATTTTGTTTTTGTTGGTTTTTCAAATTTTGTATTTTCTTTTTTCAAAAATATTTACAGCGAAGCGGTTTTGAAAATGTTTTTCAAGAAGATTCGAGAAGACGTTCTAACTCCTCAGGGGTTAGGCTTCGCATGCCAATTCGTCGAACTAATTCGTCAAACCTTTCTTTTGGAAGGGCTTTAGTAAATAGATCGGCAAGTTGGTAATCCGTCTTAACGAAATGAATTTCAACTGTACCCTCTTCTACGTGCTCTTTTATGAAGTGGTAGCGGACTCTAATATGCTTCGTCTTAGAATGATGCACGGGGTTGCACGAGATGGCTATGGCACTTTTCGAGTCACAATACATAGGTATGCGGTCGAAATGAAAACCATAATCTGTGAGCTGTGTCCGCATCCAAAGAACTTGGGCACAACACGCAGATAGAGACACATACTCGGCTTCCGCGGTTGACAGTGTAGTGCAATCCTGTTTCTTAGACGACCAGCTGACCAGTTTTTCACCCAAAAATTGTGCTCCGCCTGATGTACTTTTTGCTGTAACTTGATCACCTGCATGGTCGGCATCTGAAAATGCTGTTAGATTAAACCCCGAATCCTTCGGATACCAAAGTCCCATGTTAATGGTTCTTCGAAGATACCGAAAGATCCGTTTAACCTCTTTGAGGTGAAGTTCGGTAGGCTTTGCCTGAAACCGTGCTAAGAGACAAACAGCAAATTGAATATCTGGTCGACTAGCAGTTAAGTACATGAGAGAACCAATCATACTCCGATATTTCTTCGGATCTATGGGTTTCCCGAATAAATCAGCACCAATTTTCGGTGAAGTGACCATTGGAGTACCAACAGAGTCACAATCTTCCATGCCATGTTTCTTTAAAATCTCAATTGTATATTTAGCTTGATTGATAAAAATACCACTAGGGGACTGATGTACTTGTAAACCAAGAAAGAATTTTAGTTCCCCCATCATGGACATTTCAAATTTGCTTTTCATGAGATTTTCAAATTGTTTTGAAAGATTAGGATTGGTTGATCCAAAGATGATGTCATCGACATAAATTTGAACAATTAAGATGTCATCTTTGTGTTTTTTAGTAAACAAAGTTTTATCAACCGTTCCTGTGGTGAAATTGTTTTTCAGCAAGAAAGAAGACAGTTCGTCATACCACGCCCTTGGAGCCTGTTTCAAACCATAAATGGCTTTCTTAAGCCTGTAGACGTAGTCTGGATGTTCTTTGTCGACGAATCCCTCTGGCTGCGTCACATACACTTCCTCTTTCAAAGTTCCATTCAAGAACGCAGTCTTAATGTCCATCTGATAGACGGTGATGTTTTTGTGAGCGGCATAAGCTAAGAAAATCCTGACTGCTTCAAGTCTAGCAACGGGCGCGAATGATTCTTCGAAATCTATCCCTTCTTCTTGCGGATATCCTTTAGCCACGAGACGAGCTTTGTTGCGGATTACAGTCATTTCTTCATCCAATTTGTTCTTCCACAACCATTTAAGATCAAAAACACGTTTCTCAAGTGGTCGAGGTACAAGTTCCCAACTATCGTGTAAATTGTATGAAAGAATTTCATCCTGCATCGCTTCAATCCACGGGTATTCTGCCATTGCCTCTCGAATGTTCTTAGGTTCTTTCAAACTTAAAGCACAGATGTAGATACATAATTCGAGATCGGTGGCAAGCTGTCTCCTCGTCTGAACTGGCCTGGATGGTTCACCAATGACATGTTCGATTGGATGGTCTTTAGTCCATTTGAGTGTAGAAGGGTACCTTGAATTCAACATATGCGTGTTAGATGGTTCATGTAACCTCGAAGAAGATGATTCAGATTCAGAAGCAAACGGGTTTTCAAAAACTTCTTCTTCTTCGTCTAACGTAGCATTTTGTTGTGAAGATTCTCCTTGAAAAGTTGAATTTTGGTTTTGCTCATCAACTCTTGGTAGAACAATTTCAATCACTGGAGATGCTGGAGTAGATGTTGATGATGATGTTGAGGGAGTTGGTGCTTGAGTTTCGACGGTTGTTGATGCATCTTGTGTTTGTGGTGGTGGTGGTTGTTGATGTTGAGCGGGTGCAGCGGAATGATGTGAAGATGCATTTGTCGAAGTTCCACCATAGTATTCATCAAACATTAACTCGAAGAAATTTTCCAGTTCTTGATTTGTTGGTTTATCTGGTATAGTTGACTGAGCTCCATTAGGTACGAGTCCTGAACTGATATGTCCAGAAGTCTTTCTATTAGGTTCGGGTCCTAATCCGGAATGATTAGAAGCCATAGGATTAAGCGCGGGTTCTAGAGTGAGTCTCTCAGAAGCCATCTGTGAAATCTCGTCAAATTTCACATTCATCGTCTCCATTATCCTCTTAGTTCTTCTAACATACACTCTGAATGCCCTCGAATTTTCTGAGTAACCAATGAAGATTCCAATATCACCTTTAGCCTTCAATTTACCAAGATCTTCTCTGTCGTTCGTCGGATAACACAAAGCGCCAAACACGTGAAGATAAGAAATATCTGGTTTTCGACCGTTCACAAGCTCATAAGGTGTTTTGTTGAATCTGGGATGTACTAAGGATCGGTTTTGAGTGAAACATGCAGTAGCGACAGCATCAGCCCATAAGAATAGCGGTGCACTAGAATAAATCAGCATAGTACGAGCAGCTTCCACAAGAGTTCTATTCTTCTTTCAACTACGCCGTTCTGCTGTGGAGTTCTAACAACCGATGTTTGATGTGTAATTCCAACATCTTCAAAATACATTCTTAACTCCTGATTTGTGAATTCTGTGCCGTTATCTGTTCTTACAATCCTTACTGGAGCTTGAAGTAGAACTTGAATACGCTTCAGAAAGGTGATGATGGTGCTAGGTGCTTCATCTTTTGATCTCAAAAACTTCACCCATGTATATCTTGAATAATCATCGACGATAACAAGAATATACTTCTTCCCATTAATACTTTCAACTCTCATCGGGCCACATAAGTCCATGTGTAACAAGTGTAACCTTGCTTCCGAACTAGGTACGGTTTTTGGTTTGTATGTTGCTCTTTTGCTCTTACCTTGTTTGCAAGATGGACATAATAGCTTTGGGAGACCGTTGACGATGTTGTCTTTGGCCAATTTGTTGATCGTGTCGAAATTGAGATGGGATAAACGTCGATGCCACAACCAAGACTTTATTTCTGATGCTCTTGTCATAAGACAAATTGGTGATGTAGAGGCCATTTGATTGATGTCGATAGCATAAAGGTTAGTGTCGCGATTTCCGATTAAAAGATCTTTTCCAACCAAATTTCGAACAAAAACCTTGTTTCTTCTAAAAGCAACCTCTAAATCTGCATCACAAAACTACCCGACTGAAAACAAGTTGTGTCCCAACCCTTCGACATAGTAAACCCGAGTGATTAAGTAATTTCCAAACTGAAGATCTCCATAACCCGAAATAGCTGCAATGTGATCATTTCCAAAACGTACAGTTCCCATGAACTTCCACACAAAGTTGATCAGCAGCTTCAAATTCCCGGTCATGTGTTTGGAGCAACCCGAGTCGACGATCCAAAGACAAATTTCGATAACCTGCGTAGAACAGAAGATTTTGTATTTGGAAACCGTTTCGAATTAGGTTCCATGGGGTTAGAGGTAAAAGCATTGTCACACTCATAGAAGGTTTCTGTTTGTTCAGATTGAACCACTATCAATTTACCATCCTTAAGAGTGAATTCTCTACCCGTTGGTTTCCATGCACAGTACTTAAGATAATCTCTAGGCATTTTATTACTTGTGGGATACCTAATCTTTTTAATTAGTTTACCAAAGTATCTAGATCTCGCACTAGATTTATCTAAAGCATCATTCTGTTCAAGCATCTCATTCACATACTTAGAAACACATTCATCATGAACATCATTAATTAAGCATTTCATGCACGTTAAGCAAAGAGAGTCATTACATGCATTCAAAACAGTACGATCAACATTACATTCAGATGAACTATGTTTCTTATTACAAAGCGATAAATTCCTAGGGTGTTCTTCTACTTCTTCCATTTTATTCTTGCAACTACTCTTAGAGACAGGCGAGACTCTATTGTTCCTTGTATTGCTTCTAGGCTTTAGTCTGCTGCTCCTAGATGTGCTTGCTACTCCTGTAGAAGGTAAGGCACACTCATTAGAATTTATTTTGTTGTCGCATTTAGTATCCTTAGACTCTTTAGAATTATCCTTTACACATTTTTCGCTTGTCCTAGATGTAGAGGCACACGCAGTAGTGGGACTAATCCTAAACAGACCAGGGGCTAAAACTTTTGGTGTTTCGACAACCGCTTTTCCTTTCTCAGCACATTTTTCTTTTTCATTACATTTGGACAAAGGTGATGGAGTGACTGTTTTTGATAAATCTTTGTTCACATCGACTTTTGGAGCAAACCGAGAAATTGACATTTTTGGTTTTACAACCGGATTAAAAGCGTTTGGTTTCTCCGAAGTCTTTGGTTTTTCAAGCTTAGTTTCCACACCCTTTCCTTTTAAACTTTCAAGCTGAGACCTCAAAAGATCATTTTGCTCTTGCAACTTCTTGAAATCACGCTCATACGACAATTTGTCATACTTGCATTCTTCCTTTTTTCGATCAAGTTGTTTAAAATATGACACGTTTTCTTTTTCAAGTTTAATAAGAGCATTTTCATATTTTGAAACAAGTGCGGAGGTCTCAGCTCGAAGTCGTTCGTCATCTTCAACAGAATATATTTGCAATATGAGAGACATAATATCAGTAGACATCACAGCTTCGAAGAGAGAGTCATTTAACTTTTCCAAAACACTTATTTTCTCAAAAGATTCATTTGCCTGCTTTACTAGGGATTTGTGATCCGTAACAAAGTCAGCTGTTTCTTTCAAAAACGCTTGTTCAAAATGAATCACTCTTGCATTCACAGCAGTGAGTTGTGGAGCAATATCACTTTCAAGAATCTTTTTCACTTGTAAATGGACTGTTGAGTTCCAATTTTTCTCATTTGTTTTCGTTTTAGATTCTAAAGTCCTCTGAAGTGTTCCAACTCTGGTTTTGAGATCATCAAGATATCCCCTTGCATCACTTGTGTTAAAAGTGTTGTTTGAAGACATCTGTTCAATATTTGAAAGAGATTTGGAAACAGCTACAGGTTTTGAAAGCATTTGTTTGAAAGTGAATTTTTTGGAAACAGTTTGTGTTTGTTTTTGAGGGACAAAAGTGATTCCATTGATTTTGTTCCATTTCTCGTAATCAATTGGTTTTAAATTAGGATTCTTTTGTTTCATTTTATGTTGACTCTCCTCCGCAAGTTGTATAGTATCATCAGAATCACGCACATAAGGAGGATCATGTTTCTCATATATCACATTAGCATTATAAATCACATTCTGTTCTTGCTGAGCTTTCTTGAGATTACAAGGTGTTTTGTTCCCTAGAGCCATTTTGTATTTTGTGTGGTAAAACGGATCGGTCTGATTAGAAATCATGTGAATCGTTTGAGCTGATTGACCCTTTTTAACCAACAAATCTTCAAGTTTAGCAATCTTGTGTTCTGACTCTATGATTTCTTCCAAAAGTTTATCTTCTTTCTTTGCAAAGTCTTTTTTCAACTCATCCCGTTCTTTTTCAAGATTGGCATAAGTTAATTTTTGTTTTGAAAGTTGGTTTGTTAAATCAGAAATCTCTTGTTTTAAAGATTTAATTGTTTTCATTGAAGTGACTTCAAGAGTATCATATTTGCATTGCAATTCTCTATCTTTAACAAGTATTTTCTTATAACCAATTTCAAATTCAGACTCGCGTTTTTTATCATTTAGAAAACTTTTTTCTTTGGCCTTGTATCTTTCAAGCTCAGTGGTCAATATCTCATTCGCGGCCTTAACATTGCGATTGACCTTTTTCACTTTTTCAACTTCGATAGTACAATTATTCAATAATGTTTCAAATAAAGCACGTGTTTCCTCATCAGTCTCAGCATGCTGTGAAACTGAGCCTCCATTATGATTCATATCGGGAGTTGTCGAATCAATATTGCTACTATTCGGCGTATCCTGATATGTATCATAAATAGGTGCTTGTATCTCAGAATGCTGTTCCTCATGAAAAGACATATCAAATATATCATTATTGTTGTCATGATCGAAGTTGTGTACCTCAGAAAGTGCATTGGCATCATAAACAGGAGGTGTCTCCGAATCTGTATCATACTTAGCTTCCTGAAGATTAGCCATAAA
>LBNU01022673.1:63842-85508 GCA_014162995.1 Artemisia annua
AAAAAAAAAAAAAAAAAAAAAAAAAAAAAAAAAAAAAAAAAAAAAAAAAAAAAAAGGAACTTCCTCACATGTCTATCATGTCATTGAGAAAGTTCATTTTTCTCTCCACAATTTCTCTATTTTGCCAAGTACAATTTCGAGCTTTGCCATCCTTTCAAAGTCTTTTTGATTCAGCAACAGATTATATCGTAAATTTTGGTCATGTATTTTTGACCTGGGTAGCTTGCTTATTTCATCCATGATGGTATCTCTTGCTTTTCCATCCGCAAGTATCTCTCTGATGAGGGACGTAATACGGTTAATAGTCCTCATATCAGCTTCAATATCTAAGTTAATTAAATCGATAAGTTGTTGTTTTAGAGCCATTGGTGACGGTTTGGTAACGATGATTTAACTAATAGTATATCTGTAATCTTTTATGACTTTTCGAAATCCAGTATTTAATACATGATTTAAGTTTACCAAGCTTTGAAAGAAAAGTTATTAAGGAAATTAAGTTAATGTTATGGACACGTTTTTTGAGTTCTTTTATATTCTCAGATACATTCATTGGCTAGGTGTGTTCAGTTTTTTTATATTCCCGAATGTTATAATTAATTAATTGTTATGTGTGCCGTCTGGATTCTGAAACACATAATTACTTTCTCATAAAGCGTATGTTGTAAGAATTTAGTTATTATACAAATGAATTGAAGTCATTGTGGTTGTTTTTAGTTGTTTAATAATATATATTTAAGAATATGCTTATGTTAATCGGAAACATTCTATATCAGAAAGGGTGATTGTTATAAATACATTCATTCATTAATTAAATGACTTAAATATAACAAGATTTGGGGTTGAATGTATAAAATTTAAGGTTTGGCTAGGCGTGCTGAGTTTATTTATATTCTTAATTAATTGTTCTTTTGTCATGTCTGTCGTCTCAACTCTGATGCACGTAATTAGTTTCTCATCAACTATATGGTGTAAGAGTTTAGCTATTATAAAAAATTAAATAAAGTCTTTGTGGGTGTTTATGGTTTTTAATCTATATTAAAAAGAGTTATTGTTACATGACGCCCATATTTATATTTCTTCGTATATTCAAATGAAGTAACTATAATGCTGATGGAACTATTTCGTGGTTGACTATCAGAAACACGTTATTGGTATACGCATTATTTCATTTTATAATAATAAAAACACAAATTTCATTAATAGATCAACCATCTTCGATTACATATAAAATTAAAATTACATTAATAATCTTTCACATATCCTTCATGTTTTCAGAGAACTAAAACTTTACATTCATATATTCCGATGTTTCTTTCTGAATCTCAGCCAGATCTTAAAGAATTTTAAATTCTTCGTTACGAATATCCATAAGAAATTCTTCTGTTTTTTTAAACATATGTGAACTTTCTGCCTTCGAGAGAACTTCGATGAGATTCCCTTTTCCTTTTGTTGTTTTGATTATTTCCGTTATCATCGTGTGTACAGATTTTGATATCTCCAATTCTCGGTCAGTTTCATGGTCGACTTGATGGAGCATCTTGAGTTGAAATGCATTGTTTTCGGCCGTTTTTATATTTTTGATAGTGTATTGTGTTTGTAAAAAAATGTCTGTATGAATTATGCGTCTGTGAGTATTTATATATAAAAGTTGTTTTCATGGGCCGATGTGTAGGCCCAATTGTATATCACATGATTTCACACCCCAGGGTATGGGCCAAGCCCCAATCTAACAAAATATAAACCCTCAAAAAAAAACGATAGTTATCTTAACGATATCTTCTTTATATTTAAATTTAAATTATGTCTATATAAATACAAATAGTTATCAACCCTAATTCATTAATGCATTATGGGCCCAAAATTTCCAAAGTGTCAAAACATAGCGAAAAAGATTGGAAATAGGAGTATCGATAAAATTCTTCAGAAAATATTTTTTTAAAGAGAAGAAAGCTTATCAATGTGACGAAAAGGAGTATAATCAAATGATCGAAGAGGTGGAAGCTAGAGTTGATTACAGACGTGGGATTATTAGTGAGCTGGAGAACTATGGGTTTGATTCTATTGTGGATGAACCTTTGGCTGTTTTGAAGGTGGCAGACAAAGATGATTTGGGTGAAATAGGAAGGTTGATTTAGATGAGTCATGTCGCTGCTCTTCGTGCTATTGAAAAGTCAAAGCTCATTAAGAAGATCAAAATAGTTAAATGAGAATGTAATGCAATAATAGAAGAAACACTACTTTTTTATGTTGAATCTATTTAAATATCCTAATCACATGATTTTTTTATCATATCAATGTTACATAAAAATAATATTTTTTTAATCCATAACTAATATAACAAAAAACAGAAGCAGAGCCTCATGACATATTTTGAAACCAAAAGATAATCTAACAAAAAGTAAACCCAAAGCCCCGTGCGTGCACGGGGATCTAAAACTAGTGCACTAATGATTAAACCAATAAAAAACACAAAAAAATTAAATTTTTTAGGCACTTGCAACCATTTACGTTTAAACCAATAACAATTAACAACTAAAACATAAACTCAAATAAACAAGCATTCTATAGTTTCACTTGTTTATATTTTAACGAAACAATAATGCATAACAATCCAAAAACAAAATAAGATGACTTAAAACTTTGTCCAACAAAATAACTAAGACCGTTTATAGTTTCACAGTTTGTTTCTCTTTGTCTCTTCCGGTTAGTTTCTCTAATTATTCTTCCATATCCTTGAAAATATCATCGTTAATAAGATCTTCGACATCATCCCAATTAATTTATGTTCTCGATTTTCTCACCCAATCTTTGGTGCAAATCAAAGCTTTCACAATTGGCGTCGACAAGTGATATGTATAAGGGTCTAGTACACGTCAACACATACTAAACGCCGCTTCGGATGCCACGGTTAATGATAGCTGTTTATATGAGTTTTGAATGATGAATGATCTTGGAATGTTATTAGGTTTATATTAATTATTGTTTTATTGATATTTCAATGAATTAAATATTAGGGTTGAAAATATTTGGCTTAATTTTTCCTGAAAGTAGGCTAGTATGGTTTTTTTATTGCATTGTTATGTATGATTTGAGACTTTGAGTATGAGAAGTAAAAAACAAAATTACATGTTTTTATATATTATTGGGTATTTGGTTCCGGAACCGAGAACCGGTGGAACCGAACGGAACCGACCAAAGAACCGAAAAATCTCAAAATCAAGAACCGGAACTGGAACCTTCGGTTCTAGTTCTAGTTCGGTTGTTCTTGTTTCCGGTCCGATTCTTGGTCCGGTCCGGTTCTTTGGTTCTTTTGCTCATCCCGACATACAAACATAACCCCCTAAATACCTTATACACACTTACAAACCAAATAAAAATAATAATAAAACCATCCCATTTGGCACAAATGCTACGAGGTGAGCACTACCACCTATTCCTTCTTTTTTGCATTGCTCACGCGTGACTTGTGGTTTGGCAATGGTGTCACGCATGAAAAATGGTGTGAGAATGATGTGAGCGTTACCATTACCTTCTTGCCTAATTGGTAAGGTCCGATTTCATTAATATATTAGTGGCCCATGGGATGTTAATCAACTTAAAGACCCTTCATGTTTTTAAATGACGCGATGAAATGATTTTAGTGTGGATGTTCACTATTGCGTGCAACTCTTATTATTCATACATTTCTTAGAATTATAATTTTACATTTTGGTGTGTATTAGTATGGATATTTGACTCTTAACGTTTCGTCATCAGCTCAAAATCCTCAAAACTTTATTTATAAACATTAGGAGGGTAAGGAGTAAGTACAAGTTCCATGGAAATTTTACATGCTTTTCTTGTAATCCAGAATCGACGTGCCACAGTAATAGGTATAGAAGAAGTTATACGTAAAACATTAAGAATCATGACATACACTGATACACACATCTATTTGTATGGATACATAACCTTGCAACTTGACCATTAGTACGTGACCTATATTGACATAAAGCAAACTAAACTACAGTGAGGGATGGAACCAGGACCAAATATGATCGGGTACACAAAAAAATTTGAACAGTAATACTAAAAATACGTTTCGATTGACCGGGTGCATTTAGATCACTTAAGAAAAATCTATGTTTTTTTTTCAAAAATTAACATTATATCAAAAAATTCCATGAGGTGCCCGCGGGAACCCCGTGGCTCCGTCCCTTTACTACACAAAATGCAAGCCTGGCAAAAAGTTGAAAATTCACCCAAGAACATGACAATACTTGAAAACCCTTAAGGCCTTAACATTAACCATGGTTGCAGCACAAACATATCTGCATGATTTAGTTGTGTACTTAGCTCATATCGCATAGAGATATTACGATAGGCCCACAACGTAAGACTGTTTGTTCGTCAATTTTGATAGTTAAAACATAATCTCCAAAAGTTTTTTCTACGGTTTAAGAATGTCAAACATTAGTTGGTTTGCTTTTAGAGTTTTAGTTTTGGGTGTCTGCTGTTGCTAGTTGCGATTGTTTCTTGTTTTGTTCCTTAGCCTCACTTTATTTAGGCAAGCGCTGAAGCGCTTAATAATATCCATATGATGCTGGTAAGAAAAGGTACAGGATGAAATATAGACGTGGACAACATGTGTTACAAGAGCGGGACCACGTAGGATGTGNTTATATATTATCTTTGAGTTCTTCAAAGTACTTCCATTCATATAATAAAGCAAAACGTCACAATATATCTTTAACTAAAACGGGTAATTTGTAAAAGATAATTAACGTAAAAAGCGGTAAACTATTCAACCCCCCTTCTAGTTTTCCACAGAGTATATTCACGCTCAACAATTACCATACCTCGAGGTGGACAATGAAGATGATGAAAATTAGTTTTTTAGTGTTATGTAATGGTATTTTATGTTTTTTAATAATATTATGTAATGTTTATTTAATTTTAATGAAATTTTAGTTTTTTAATAAATTTTAATAGAATTTAAAAAAGAAAAAAGAAAAAAAAAAGTGAGTGAAGGGTGAGCGGTGTGTTGCCAACAAAAAATGAGTGAGTGAAGGAAAAAGTGGGAGAATGATGTGGCATAAGGGGATTGATTGTAAGTGAGTGAAGGGATTTTGGGGTGAGGGATGTGTTGCCAACCCCCTAAGAGCATAAGGTATCATAACCGTGGGTTAAACTTTCACCCAGTACAGCGTCACATCAGCTTTAACAATTTCACCTTTAACCAAAAAAAAACAAACAAAAAAAACAAAAAAAAACCCCTTATCATAACCTAATTTAACCAAACAACAATTTATAAAAACATCACTTCATTTAGGGGGCAGAAGTGAAAATTTAAAAGGGTGTAGTGGATTTTTTTTTTTTTTTTTTTAATTGCAACTCATTTTAACGAGGCATTAAGGGGTTAACCAAATTCGTTAACCTTTAACCAAATTTGGGGGGCGGTATCATCACCAAGCCTTTAACCACGAAATGGTGAAACCTTAACCATGAATTTGGTTAAGGTACCGAGTGCTCTAAGGCTTTTCTTTCGTGTTTTGGAACAAATTTTTATTTGATCTGGTTGACAACAATTTTTGTAAGTTGCAAGGGTGATTAATTACACAGTATAACATTCATCGAAGTGGAAATGGGAACCACACTACTACACAAAAGCTTAATTAGGTCATTTTAAATAGACTGATTTTCTTAAAACGTGTTCTAACTAACAGGTAAGAAGGGGAAAGTTAACAAATAAATCGGTTATTGAAATAACAACCGTTCTAAGTATGTTTAAATATAATTAGATCGGTCCTTATGTATCAACAGATCTATTTACACGTCACATTCTCCAACACAACTCATTGTTTTGAAGTCGCCGATTGAGAGGTTGACTTGAAGGAGTGGGACAGCTTGGGTGCAATGTGGAGCCGCGGCTCGAACGGACACTATTCACACGCCGAGCTGAGCCGTTTACTTAGAGGGATTAAAATATTATGGTTATGGGCTCTCACTTAATTGCCACTTAATTTCTATGGTTCATTGCATGTTGTATACCTGTATCTATTCCCTGAATTTCTTAGTGGGTTTTACTCTAAGCTGTAACTTATTTCTGTGACTATTTGCATGTTTTACACCTGTTTTTCATTATCACGCTTCAAGAGATGTTATACATTAAGGTTAGGATTTGGTACAAAAGGAGGTGGAAGGCTGCATTTCGACGTTTTTTAAGTTACATGTAGATGTTTTGGTTTATTGTTGCTTTTAATTGGTTACCTCATTAGTTTTGTGTTAATGTCGTTTGTTGTTGTTGATAGGCCATCAGGTTAATTGGTTTTTAATCATTTGTTGGGATTGCATTGTTAAGGGGGCAAGACCAAAATTATGAAGACGGCCTTGAGCTGACGACGTCAAGAGCAAAATTAAGAAGGCTGACGGCGTCACAACTTGCAAATGACGCCGTCACAATCTGAATATGAATATCACAACTTGCGAACAAATACTTGATACTGTTTCGGCCATATCTTTTGCATACGAACTCATATTTTGGTGATTCAAAAGGCTACGCGCTCGGAACGAAAAAAATCTATAACTTGGTGAAAAAGGGGTCGTGACACATCACTAATTAGAGCTAACACTGTCACCTCGATGCGACAGAAAATCAGCCTATAAATAAAACCTCAAAACTTCACTTTTGTTAAGCCCTAAACCCTAAGTCCGATTCTAGGGTTAGGGTGGGTGTTTTTCCAGCAACTTAGAAGACTTAAATCATTAGATTATCATCTTTTAATCATTTATTGAGTGGTAAGATCTTGAAGAGACCATTTGGGTGCACAAATTTATCAGCTATTGTAAGGGTTTTTTTAGCCCCCAAAACTCCATGTATTGAAGATAAGTTATTCAATCTTTAATCATTACAAATATGTTTATATGTTGTGTGATTATTTGTTTATCTTCTCTTCTATTCAACATGTTAGGCTAAATTTATTAGTATTTGCTTAGGATTATATGAAACCTAGTTGTTGATTATTGATTGTCGTCTCTTGTTGAATTAGTTGTTATCGCGTTAGGAGTTGAAAAACTGGCTAGATCTTAGGATACCTGCTTGAACGTCCGACTAAACGCTCCAGTATAGTGCAATAGTTGGTTTATTCATTTGTATTTATTGTGTAAATTGCGGTCGCTGACATTAAGAGTCTTAACGAGTACAATATATTCTTTACTAGGGAATTGCGTTCGCTGACATTAAGATTCTTAACGAGATCAATACATTCATAGAGTTATGGCATTGGCACCTCCCTACGATTGATATTAAGGAATAAAATACGCTAAAAGGACGTGACAATTCGACTAATCAATAGGATATAACTAGGGAGTAGTAATATCGTAAGTAAACACATTTATCTATCATACTAATTCTTACCAATTTACTTTTTCGTATCTTCAGTTTAATTATTTTTCAACAGTTAATTAGTAGTTATAAAACCAAACTCTTCAAACCCCGAGATTTTTTACTTGCTTTCTAAAAAAGATAAAAATACAAAAATAATCATCCTTCAACCATTAGGCTTAATTCGTCATACACTGCGAGCCTTCCCAACACTATTCACCTAGAGAACGATCAATCCCCCGTGTCTTACCTATACTACACTACAATGGTTAGGTACTCTGCTTAGGAGGACTGTAAAACTTCTTGTGTTTACAATATCCGCATCATGACTCTATGGTTCTGTATTGGTGATTTATTATCCGCTGCATTCTATATTTACTTTTATTTTAATATTTAGAATCGCCTATAGTGGTATCACGAGGCATCATATGATGTTATATGATCACGGGCACGTGTAAATGGCCAAAATCGTGTGTTTTTTATTACGTAATCTCACTGTCAAGGACCGGTAGTTAAGTATGCCCCATCTCATGACTTTAGCAAGATTCCTAGTTTAATTAAGTTTCTATATAATACCGGCTGGCATATTATTTATCTATCAAAGCATGCATACTTATACTAAAACACATAATTGATACATCCAAACCATAACCTAATGTTGACCCTAAGAAACACTTTAGGAATCAATTGGGTCTAATCCTAAGGACATAGCATGACACAAAGCAAGAAGACTTCTTCGGACTCCGTTTCTTTTCAGCATCGCCTGTGATTCTCTTCTTGCTCCTGGTGGATCTTCTTTCCTCTGTGCTCCCACTGAATATCCTCTCTCCTTGTATTCCATAGGTTCTTCTACATCGTCTGGGCTTCCTTGTGTCTTGTCAATCTTGGTGTACATTTAATTTAAAGTTACTCGTTTCCTCTTCATTTCCATTTTCTTTCGTTACTCTTTTCTCAATACCAACTAACGTGTTCCGTTTAGTGTGTACCTGTGTGACCTATCGGCATTTCTATGAGTGCCTGTTGTGAAAGGCGTTCTTTTTTGCACACAAATCCTTCAGTGTGAAAGTGAGGGTAACAAAGGCATCCAAAAACGCGCAACCGAGTGTAATTGGATTCTTTGTTAAATAATTTTGGTGAAGGGCATTTCATTTTTTATGGTCGTTAAGGGAAGAAGGTTAGTAAGTAAGTGGCCATGTGAAGTGCCTCAACCCAGAAAGTAGACAGAAGGTGGACTTCAAAAAGTGGTGCGCTTGAAAAAGCAAGGTACGAATCATATTATTGATGGTTATAATCATTCGTTCGGATTTTCCATTCTGTTGAGAGATTATAAGGCAAGAGAATCTAACATGGCATCTGATTGTGGTGAAAAGGTTAAGAAGTTTTGTGTTATGAAACTCGCCAACATGATCATATTGAAAAACACTAATATCATGTTTAAACTGACTTTCAACATAAGAACGAAAATGCACAAACTTTTGAAAAACATCTGATTTATTACGTAAAAGGTACATGCATAAGTAATGCAGAAACGATCAAGAAAAATAACATAGTATTTAAAATCACTAGGACTAGTAATAGTAGATGTCCAAATATCTGAATGAGCAATTTCAAAACAACATGAAACAATAGATTCTGAACTAAAAAGTTGGAAGTTTTACATGTTTGCCAAGGTAGCAAGCATGACAAACATTTTGAGACTTCTTTTTATTTTATGAAATAAAATTACGATAAATAAGATAACGTAATCAATAGATAGAGCACAACCAAAGTGGCCAAGTGACTAAGCGTCTTGATATCTTAACAAGAGGTCTCAAGAAACGGTTAGCGGGCTACCTCATTAGTCCCGAATAAATCAAAGACTCCCCCTCCACGAATAATCCAAACAAAGAAAATCTCATCCGTTTATTATAATCGATAGAGGCTATAGAGCGTGTTTTATAAAATTATTCTAGTTGGATTGACAATTTGATCACGTCTTATAAAGTATGACTATCACTGTTACAATAACATACATCAACAAAATCATATTTTTTGTAGGCATATTAGACTGAGATATGCTTCTCTTTTTCATTACATTCATGATACCTTCAAATCATGGGCACTTTTATTGATACGTAGTAGTTTGTTGTAACAAGACACATTTGCGGCCTCTCAGATAAGTCAAATAGTGATGATTACACCCTTTTTTTTTCTTATTCCAAAGTGCATATCATTTAAGGGCCCGTTTGGTTTGTAGATGGGTTTAGATTAGGATTTGGATTTGAAGGTAAAGTTGTAGATTAGGATTTGAATTTGGATTTGATGTAGGAGAGAGAAAATAACATTTAATAGTATTAATTATTTTATATAATATTTTCTTAAAAAAAATTATTATTAAAAATAAATATAGAGATAATGAGAGTAGAGGTGTAAGTGGGGCCCACAAAAAACATGAATATTTATCAAATCTCACCCCTCAATATATGAAGCTTTAATGATAATCAAAGCAGAATAAATCACACATCATTTTCCAAAATAAAAAATATTATAGCTTAATAAGTATGATAGATAATAAAATATATATTACATCACATGTTATTATATATTGTATTTAGGAGCCATGTTAATTTTCCAATAATTTTTTAATAAGCTTTACAATTATTATACTCACAACTTGAAGAATATCATAAATCTTGTTAGAGGTGGAAGATGACATTTATAGAATTTCTTAACAAACTTGCTTTCATGGTCATAGAGATAGAAAGTATCTAATTTCTATATGTTTTTCATTGCAGTAATTTAGACAAGTTGGGTTAATGGGTACGGCTTTGTAAACAAAATCTTCTAGTTAACGAATCCTACAAATTGTTACTTACTACTTTTTTGGGCAATCCTCTAAGTTTGGGGTGGAGTACTAACCTAGTTAATCCTCCTGGATCGTATAGATTTAGACCAATTTTAGGTATTGTGTAGATTGGTTCGAGTTTGAGGACAATGGATAGTCTGGATAATACTTTGAGTCGTGCTATAATTATTTTCCGTATATAGCATTTCAATCCTATAATTGTCATTAAACTTATAAAAAGGATAAGACATGCATACGGGGTAAGATATCATGCAAGAAACTAGGATAAGTATTCATTTCGTGTCATCTTGAGTGTCTATATTACTATTTAAAATCTCGTCTCATAGTATCTCATCTTGGGTAAGAAAAATCTTCAACCGTATAGTTGTGGATTGAAATTATACTTGACACATGTGTGTAAGACGTATTTGAGATGTATATATTGTGAAATTGTTTGTTAACTTTAAAAGAAAAAGTGTCTGTTATTGTTAAGGAATATGTTTGGTGGACCTAATAAAGGGGCCTAATGGTGGACCTAAGGCTTTAAATACTTGTACAGTGCATGCACTGTACAAGTATTTAAAGCCTTAGGTCCACCATTAGGCCCCTTTATTAGGCTTATATATCAAGGTTCGTTAATGTTTGTAACTTTGTGCAAGAAAAGGAGTCCATTTTTTATGTTTCAATTTAGAGTTTCAGTAGGATCGAAATACAAGTTACTTGTATAATTGAATGTAGCAGGAAAAACTTTTAATATTATTGGTGAATTTGCACGATAAAAGCTTGTAAATCGGCTCATAAAAAAGAATAACTAGCAACTAACCATCAATGGACACCGTGTTTGTTTTGGGATGTCGTGTTGCCCTTTCTAACCTCTATTGTTCATCAGGTCCCAACTCATATAAGCTTATACAAGTATCTACTTCATTCCTCCTGGTCCTAGCCAGTTGTTGAACTTCATATAAACCAAAAACACAAATCATTTAATTTTATACAAGTAAGGGTGCGTGTAGTTGGAGAAAAAATTCTCTTGTTTTCTATCTTTAGTTTTGTAAAAATTTGGAAGAAAAATTTATCTCCACAAAATACTTGAAAATATAAAAAATGCGTTTAGTTGTTAGTATTTTCTATTTTGAAGAAGGGGAAAGAGCGTTGTGGGTTACAAAAGAAAACAAGGAAAACAACAAATTTGTTTTATAGTTTTTCTTGTTAAGGTAGGAAATAGGGGATTTTGGGTTTTGCAAAATATTTTGTTGAAAACGTTGATTTGAACGCGATCTTATTTTATTTGTTTTACACGAAACATTTTGTAGAAAATAAGGGTGTTTTCCCCCAACTAAACGCACCCTTAGGGCGCGTTTAGTACAGGGAAAACACCTTTGTTTTCTGCAAAATATTTTGTGGAAAATAAGGAAAGCAGAGATCGCGTTCGAATAAGCGTTTTCCAACAAAATGTTTTACAAAACACAAAATCCCCTATTTCCTAACTTTTTTAGTTGTTTTCCTTTGTAACCCACAACCCTCCCTCTCATTTTTCAAAATAGAAAATACATATATTAACTAAATGCGTTTTCTATATTTTCAAGTGTTTTGTGGAAATAAATTTGCCTTCCAAATTTGTACAAAATTAGAGATAGAAAACAAGAGAATTTTTTCTCCAACTAAACGCACCCTTAGCATTTCCAAGAAAACACCGTTGTTTTCTACAGAATGTATTGTGAACAACAAGAACAACAAATATCGCGTTCAAATCAATGTTCTAACAAAATGTTTTACAAAATACAAAATCTCCTATTTTCTAACACAACAAGGAAAACTACAAAACAAATTTTAGTTGTTTTACTTTGTAACCCACAATTCTTCTTCCTGGTCTTCAAAGTAATAAAATGCAAAGATCAACTAAACGCGTTTTTTTATGTTTTCAAGTGTTTTGTAGAGATAAATTTCCTTTCCAAATTTTTACAAAACTAAAGATAAAATATAAGAGAATTTTTTCTCCAACTAAACGAACCATAAATGTTGAACACCATACCATTGTTTTGTTGGTAATAAATTTCTCCATTTTCATTATTATTAGTTCTTCAAAAATAGTTAAGCAACACAAAATTATAGAAGTCCCCTAGAAAAACTAGGGTAGCCACAATATTACTCTTATTATTGAAGGCTTTTGTCAAAAATTCAAAATCTTTTTTAACCATGACTATACGATTTATCCTAATAATATGTTCTCATGCTTGCAATAATATTCATCTTTCCTTCTCAATAAACACTTCCAGTAAATTTTTGTCAAGTTTGAGAGTCTATTAACATTACTCATTTCTGAACTGACTCGATTGCTCTGAGCATCTTCGCTCACTAGTAGTCAAATGGTCAATAGTGTTAGAACCTTTAGGGTTTTGCTGAACGTAGTCCTAAGAGCTACGTTTAAGAAACAAAAATATGTATAAATGATGGTACATAGAATCGGTTGAAAGAAGTTAATTGCAAGGGTGAGCAGTTGTTATTGAAGGTGCGTACAAGCCATTAATATGTATCTGAATATCTTAGACGTAACATTTAGAGATACATTTTGCAAGTTCCCAACTTTTATTAGGTTAGCGTATGCATTAAATGTGTCTAATTTTTATTTAGGCATGGAAACACTATCAGCTAGCTAGAAAAAGTAACATAAACTACGTAGACGTGTGTATACGATATTTGAAAAGAGATAAAGTTTCGTATTCTTGGCTCATTGATATCTTTTTAAACTGCATTACTTTGTAAAAGGGTTTGGTAACCTACGTTTAGCAATGGCTCCATGCTCCAATATATGAGTAAGACGTAATTCTCTTAAAGAGTTAATTTCGTCCATATGGTTTATTTTATTTTATTTTTTATTTTTTTCAATTTTCGTCCTTTAACTTTAATAATTACACTGGTTGTCTCTATGATTTAGGACTGCAAATAGGCAAAGCTTTTATCAAGCAACTCGAGCTCGAGCTTTTATCGAGCTCGAGCCTGAGCCCGAGCCCAATAAACTAGCTCGAAACACATAACGAGTCTAGCTCGAGCTTTTATCGAGATTCTCGAGCCTTCATGTACATAAATATTTTTATTATACATATTTATATGTACAACCTAAATGCTAATATGAATATTGGTAAAATAGTTAAATATGTATCGCAGAAGGACTTTTTAAACCAAAATGTTCCCGAACATTTTGTATAAGCTCTTTGTTCTTGAGTTTATTGCACATTTTCTTGACGTTATTGATGAGTTTGACTATCGAATACAATATTTCTGTATAAATTTGAGCTTTTCGAGCCGATCTCGAGCCTTATTCGAATATTACTCGAGCCGAGCTCAAGCTTGGATGATTAAAGATCGTTGAGCTATCGAGCTGAGCTCGAGCTTACCTTATTGATTTAACAATCATCTAAACATTTACAGTGAGGAAGTGATACCAAGACAACAGTCAACGGTTCGCAACATGATTAAATGAATGTTGCTTTTATTAATTCTTTTGTAGCAATTATTGATCACATATAGTTCTTCATTTTTCCCCCCTTTTTTCATACAAACTTGCACATACAACATGAATATTCCATCATTATTGTTTATTGTTTAAGATAAAAAAATTGCAAGTGAACATAATGTATGGCCAGTGATTGGTTGAATGGTGATCCAAAACTATGACAATCATTGAAATAAATAGCCTATTACTATACTAAATATTTAAATAAATAACTCAAAAGTCAGAATTTTGACTAAAATATTTTCCATCTTTCTTTTTCATTTAGACAACCCATCCCCTACAAATAGCCAACCAACAGCCCAATGCAATGTGCTCACCTTCTTCTCCTTCAAATTTCATATTTTATATAGAAAAAAATATATCCTTCTTCAAAATCTTGTCAACTTATATAAGAACTAACAACAATGGTGGTTCTTACAAAACCAACACTAGAACAACTCATTATGAAAACAACTAAACCAGTCAACCCTTTGACTTTATCTCAAATTCCAGTAGTTGACCTTTCTAGCCATGATGCAAAACACCAAATTGTCAATGCTTGTCAAGAATTTGGATTTTTTAAAGTTGTGAATCATGGAATATCTATGAACTTAATTAATAAACTTGAATCACAAGCTATGCAATTTTTCTTATCACCTCAAGATATTAAGGAGAAGGCTGGTCCAGCTGACCCTTTTGGTTATGGTAATAAGAAAATTGGCAACAATGGGGATGTCGGTTGGGTAGAATATCTGCTCCTTAATGCGAAACCCGAAACCGATATTGAGAAACTTGTTTCTGCATTTGAAGAACATCCAGAAGTGTTCCAGTATGTTTCTTGAATAAATTTAGTACTTTTATCAATTTTTTATGGTCCTCTGTTTTTGCTCTGTTTTTATACACTGTTTTCCCCTGTTTTTGTGTTTTGCTCTGTTTTTTTTTTGGGTTGAAGTTTGTTTATTCGATATTGTAGGCATGCTTTGAATGATTATTTGACATCAGTGACGAAAATGGGATGTGGTATACTTGAATTAATGGCTGAAGGGTTGGAACTTGAGGCGAAAAATGTGTTTAGCAAGTTGTTAATGGATGATAAGAGTGATTCTGTTTTTCGGCTAAACTACTACCCACCATGTCCTGATGTTCAAGAAGATGAAATAAATGGTGGCAATTTGATTGGTTTTGGTGAGCATACTGACCCACAAATTATTTCGGTTTTAAGGTCGAATGATACTTCTGGACTCGAAATCGCGCTCAAAGATGGGACTTGGGTGTCTGTTCCTGCTGATTCTGAAGCTTTTTTCATCAATGTTGGTGACTCGTTACAGGTACGTATGTAACATGTTTATTAAAAATAGCTAGTATGGGTTTCGAATTTTATAGTTTTTAAAATATTTTTTACTTTTCACGCAGCCTAAACTATATTTATCTTATTTGATAAAGAGGTGTTTGATGTAATTCCGATGGTGTACAAATTGAGTTTTTTATGTGATAGTTTTGTCAAAATGTACCTTACAAAAATAGTTTGCTATGAACTAAAATTGATATTTTCCTCTACCAAATTTAGTCATCTTTTTAATGAATGCATATTAATGTTTTGTTGAATATTAGTATAAAAGTTATAGAACACGTATTAGATTTACATATGTTCTTCAAATTAAGATGGTTATTAAAAATTAAAAAAACGAATATACAAAAATGTTGTATGGGGTTACATCAATGATTAAGAAAGTGTTATAATAGAAAAGGTCAAATGTCTCCTATTAATATATAGATTCCCCGTCAATATAGCATATTTGCTTGCCTAGTCTTGATCAATCTTTTTCCCAACATCTATATGTCACTTTCTACCTACAATTCAGATAAAATAATACAATAATCATTAAACTATTATTAGTCTTCTATTCATATAGTATTTAAATAAAAACATTTATGGTCATACATATATAGAGGGTCTATTTCACATCATGTCAATTTAACTCATTTAAACTTCCTTAGTGCACATAGATTTTTCCTTAGAAAATCATTATTTTCTTCCCCCTGTTTGTTGCTGTTTAAAAGAAAAAAATAATAATAATAACAAATAAATAAATAAATTAAATTAAATTTTATCACATAAAGAATCTTAAAGATATAACAACCTATGATTTGAAAGTGAAATTGTCTTTTCAAGAATCTAGGGAATCATGGGTCTAAATGGCACATGGAAAACTAACTAATATAAATTCTCATGATAAAGTCACTTTATGTAACAAAGATTTTTCTATGAACATGCTCACTAGATAACGTACTATTATTAGAATCTTGGCAACACTCAAGGGGCAGTTATCTTGCCAAAACCTCTCAAGTACTCTCATCAAAAGTAAAAATAAAATTACCCAAGTTACAAATCACTATTACAAGCTCTTGACACAATCGAAATGAAAGCGCCATTTCGGCTCAGCTAGTACTAAATCACATATGTTTAACTCGCGCGATATTTGTGATAGGTGATGACAAATGGAAGATTCAAGAGCATAAAACATAGGGTGGTGGCAAACAGTAAGAAAAGCAGGATGTCAATGATATATTTTGGAGGACCACCATTGAATGAGAAGATAGCTCCATTGCCATCACTTATTGAAAGGGAGGAAGACAGCTTGTATAAGGAGTTTACTTGGTTTGAATACAAAAATACTGCTTTTACCTCTTCATTGTCCCATAATAGGTTGGGTCTCTATGAGAAACTTCCATCCAAAATATAGTTATTTACCTTATGATGATTGATACTTATAGATTATTTATAATGTAATGATATTTTTAATGTAATGAACCGAGTTTCTGATGAATATAAATTTCATTATTACACCGTATTAGCATGAGATATTCGATAAGTCTAGTACTAACAGTTTATTACAAACTTACAGTAACCTCTGTGTCTAAGAAATCAAAGATGAAACTGTAAACCAAAAACCTAATACACACCGGTCTATGTTGAGATTTCGGCTCTTGTACTTTGATATTTAGCTATGAGAATTCAACTTGGCATTTTTTTGTAAACAGGAGCATGTATCGTGTATTTAAATGTTGTCGCAACACGATATCCTCGTTCATAACAATATAACATACATAATGACCCGTTCGCCTAAATTAATTACCTCTTTTGGGAGGCATTATTAGAAGTTAAAACCTATAATCATCATCAAAAATAGTTTTTGTAGTTAAGTTTTACTTATGTATTGTAGAGACTAAAATTACCTGTTACTCTTGTAAACAACTATAAAGCTTTACAAACAACAAAAAATATTAATACAAAAATATCATAAGGACGTATCAGATTTGATTAATACAATATTAATACAAAAATTATATTGCCACTCCATGATTTATGAGCTAGTTACTAAAGTGTTTTAAAGAAGTTGATTTTTTGCGTATGAGTGTATTATGTATAACTATTTATTATGGCAAATAGATTAGATGTTTAACCGTTTCGTAAACGAAATGAAATTTCTGTTTTGTTAACATAGTAAGATTTAAAAAGTTTCTAAAACATTATAAAAATGAAATGAGCTCAATTTTACAATAGGTTTATGTTTTACGGACTCTTAAAACTTAGGGTGGCAATGGTCTCGGTATAGGATCGGTATAGGATCGGTATGGAAGCAAACCGCACGGCAACACCATTGCCACCTATGCGGTTTGGCTTCGGTATGGAAGCAAGCGGCAAATAAAGCCTCGACGGCATGAAGAAAAAGGAGATGGAATATGACCGTTGGTAGCATTTATTTTGGAACTATGCGAAATGAAATATGACCGTTGGCCAAAAAAAAAAAAAAAAACAAAAAAAAAAACAAAAATCTTTATAAATTACCTACAATTCACACAAACAATTCACATATTTCACACAAACAATTCACATATTTTCACACAAACAATCTTTTTTACAATGTTTTCATCCTCTTCTTCTTCATCCGACGAGTTATTTTTTCCCGCCGACTCTTCCGAACTATTGTTATCCGGTAGTACCCTATCAACCTTTTTAGCCATGTACGATTCTATTGAAGACACGGCAAGCTCTACCGAAACTCGGGAGTCTGTCACCCGTTTTCGTGAAAAAGCTTTACAAACTCTAATGAATGACTATTTCGTCGAACGACCAAAGTTTCCCGACCATGTTTTTCGTAATAGGTTTCGTATGAATAAAAGCTTGTTTTTAAGAATTGTTGGTGATGTTGAAGCGAGATTCGAATGGTTTCAAGAGGGCCAAGACGCGAGGGGGAAAAAAGTTTCACGGCGTTACAAAAATGCACATCGGCCATTCGGCAACTCTCAACGGGTGAACCTCCGAATAGATTCGATGACTATTTAAACATGTCACGAAGAACGTCAGGTTAACATTCTCATTTTTTTGCTATTTAATTTTTTTTTATAAAGTTTTCGTTATTTTTTTATAAAGTTTTCGTTATTTTTTTTATAAAGTTTTCGTTATTTTTTTTTTTAAGTTTTCTTTATATATTTTTTAATAGGAGAATGCCTTGATCATTTTTGGCATGCGATTTTTGAATTATATGGTCGAGAGTTCTTACGTAGGCCGACATCCCATGACGTTGCACGCTTATTCGAGGCACATGAAGAAAAACATCGCATTCTTGGAATGCTTGGTAGCATTGATTGTACACATTTCGTTTGGTGAAATTGTCCTAGACATTTGAAAGGCCAATATAAGCGAGGTGATCATCAATACCCGACTATTATGCTTGAAGCCATCGCTTCAAACGATTTGTAGATTTGGCATTCGTTTTTTGGTCCTCCCGGTGCAAACAACGATATCAATGTTTTGAATCAGTCTCCATTGTATCTTACGGAGCGAAATGGAATGGCGCCAAATAGTTCATTTTATGTAAATGGACGGCTTTACAAACGTGGATATTATCTTACCGATGGAATCTATCCTACGTATTTAACGTTTGATAAAGCATATAAGTATCCCATTGACCCGAAGAAAAAGAGATTCAAGAAGCTACAAGAGTCTGCAAGAAAAGATGTCGAGCGAGCTTTTGGTTGTCTTAAGGCAAAATGGATGATTCTCAATCGTCCTCTCCGGGCTATGACGGTCGAAAAGATTCGACAACTCGTTTATACGTGTATCATATTTCACAATATGATTTTAAAAGACGACCAGGTGGCAATATCACCGGTTTAATAATGGATCTGCCGGTCGCGCCAGTTTATGACGACAGTGTACTACAGGAGTTACTCGATGAAGATATCCATTACCGTCTCCGATATGATCTTACGGAGCACGTAGAGGCTCAAGACTTACCATACCTCGATGACTAGTTATTTATTTATTTTTATTTTTTTTAAGTATTATGTAATTTTCTTTTTATTATTAATGAAATATTATGTTTTTATTAAATTGTTTAATATAATTTATGAATATAAAAAATTAAAAAAAAATAAAATTACGTGAGGTATGGGATCATGGTTACCACTAAAAAAGTATGGTGAGGTATGAGAGAGGCATGAATGAGGTGGAATGATATTATTGGTGGGTGGTGAGGTATGCCATCATGACTGTCACCACTCTTATAGGGATATTATGAACTACTCTCTCTGTCTCATATTAAGTGTCTACTTTCAAAATGCACAAAGTTTTAGAAAATTCCACTAACTACACTCTTCACCAATCAAATATCATTTTTACCCACTAAGGTCTCATCTCATTAGTTGGAATACAATATGGACACTTAATTTGGGACATCCCAAGATTTCATTGTGGACACTTAATATGAGACGGAGGGAGTAATTTTTATAAGGTCGAAAGAGTGCAATGTATTTTTTTATTTTTTTATTTTTTTTAAACGACGGATTTTATTAAACACATTAGCAAGAAGCTAGACCCAAAACATTACAAAATTACAAGCATAGGATTCTGTACCAATCTAACCAACTAAAGTTTGCTTTGCATCTAAATTTACACCAGTTAAAAAATTGGATACTATGTCATCCAACAAAACAACTTTTCTAGAGATGAAGGATGCTCGATCCAAATAAAGTCTTGCTTAAGTTCAAAAAAGGGATTAGGCCGTACAATAGCTACGTACTTTCACTAATGTACCGTTTTGGTACGTGAACTTATTTCCGTTCCACTTAATGTTGTCTACTTTTTTGTTTTGTTCCATTTTGCACAAATTTTACTGGCAACCGGCTAAACTTTTGAAAAACCGGCTAAACTTTTGAAAAACCGGCTAAAGTCCAACGTGGCATATAAGACTTTTGGGATTAGGCCGTACAATAGCTACGTACTTTCACTAATGTACCGTTTTAGTACGTGAACTTATTTCCGTTCCAACCATTTTCAAAAAGTTTATAAAAATTCTCGTAAAGTAAAAGTTTATAAAATTTTCGTAATTTTAAAAAAATTTTATAATAAGTTTTGTAATTTAAAAAGTTTATAAAATTTTCTTAATTTAATAAAAAATTTATAAAAATTCTCGTAATGTAAAACTTTATAAAATTTTCATACTTTTTAAAAAAAGTTTATAATAATTTTTGTAATTTAAAAGTTTATAAAATTTTTGTAATTTAATAAAAATTTTATAAAAATTCTCTTAATGTAAAACTTTATAAAATTTTCATACTTTTTAAAAAAGTTTATACTAATTTTTGTAATTTAAAAGTTTATAAAATTTTCGTAAAAAAGTTTATAATAATTTTTGTAATTTAAAAGTTTATAATTTTTTTTGTAATTTAATAAAAAGTTTTTAAAAATTCTCGTAATGTAAAACTTTTTAAAATTTTCGTAATTTTTAAAAAAGTTTATAATAATTTTTGTAATTTAAAAGTTTATAAAATCTTTGTAAAAAAGTTTATAATAATTTTTGTGATTTAAAAGTTTATACAATTTTCGTAATCTAATAAAAAGTTTATAAAAATTCTCGTAATGTAAAACTTTATAAAATTTTCGTAATTTTTTAAAAAGTTTATAGTAATAATTTCTAAAAAAGTTTATAAGTGATCAGTTTCGGTAAAACAAGTTTAGGAGTGCAAAATGGTACAAAACAAAAAAGTAGACAACATTAAGTGGAACGGAAACAAGTTCACATACCAAAACGGTACATTAGTGAAAGTACGTAGCTATTGTACGGCCTAATCCCTTCAAAAAAATAGAGTCTTGCTTCGAAAACTACAAACTTGCCACTGCATAATATTGAAAACACCTTCCAACACATGTTTATATTTTGAAGGAATTTGTAGATTTTTAAACCATGCTAACCACTCCTCGTATGATGAAACCTCCGATTACCAATG
Source organism: Artemisia annua (assembly GCA_014162995.1). Classification (NCBI taxonomy): domain Eukaryota; kingdom Viridiplantae; phylum Streptophyta; class Magnoliopsida; order Asterales; family Asteraceae; genus Artemisia; species Artemisia annua. Next base: position 84,816 of record LBNU01022673.1, read on the forward strand.
TCCCACCGGATCACAAGAGTGCAATGCGTATTTGTACATAGGGATGGCAAAAAAAAACCTTACCTCACGAGGACCCGATCTCCAAACCCAATTTAACTAGGGAATTCTCGATTTGACCGGGGATGAAAACGGGGAATGGGAATCCCCGAATTACGTAACAAGGTACGAGGCAGGGATGGAGATCACTTCAGTCCCCGAACCCGAACCCGGCCCCGATCTTTTTAAAGTATAAATATATGAAAATAATATGTATATTTCTATGAGCATTGACATGTAATGTATATGCATATGTGATATTTAAATGATCAAAATGCTTAAAATGCATAAACAGTTAAACATTAATTATTATTTATAACTTTTGCGGTTCGGAAAAAAAAATATTGTTTTTTTTTAACAGCGGAAATATATTAAAGAGCTAGAGAGAAACTAGCAAAATTACAAAGAATGATGGAATATTGGGTTTTGTAACCACAACGTCCAAGCAATGTTGCACTTACCACATCTCTTCATAGAACAATCAAATGAATGAATGATTATGTTTTCATAAATATGACTTTTCTTCATTTTCAGATCCTGAAAAACGATATTGTTTTTAAACCGCCAAAGCATCCATATTGTAGTATATATAATCACACCCACTACCTTTCTTTTTTTTTTCTTTTTTCTTTTTTTTTTTTTTTTTTTTTTTTTTTT
>LBNU01022673.1:96365-114242 GCA_014162995.1 Artemisia annua
TTGGAAACCTTCAATCGAGTGTCTTCCGCATCTTTACATTATAACTGAGCGTAAAACTTGAGATCTTCATTATGTTTCGGATAGTAAATCTAGATACAATGTAAAATAATTTATGACACTATAATCACCATACTCTATTACTACCACCACACCAACACAAGGAAAAAACATATTAGACCGAAGAATATGGCCACAGACAGTGTAAACTCTAACCGAGCCACTGCGGAGCCAGCGAGTACTCGCACCCATGACACCGGAGCAACGTACCACAATGTTAGGAGTACAAATGAAAATGAATTGCTTGGATATGTGGTTGGGTTGTGCTAACCACACCCCTCGTGGCCCACAATGTCTTTATTTCCTTTGTCCCCCTTGGAGAGTCCCCTCTTCGTCCCCCATTTTAATTTTAGTAACAAACAAAAAACAGTTTTTTGGTCCCCAGTTTCTGTTCGTATTTCTGACAGTCTTTAAAGCGTTTGACTTACTTACAACTTTTATTTTATGTTCCCCGCGCACTTTCCAGGTTTATAGCTTTTTTGATTAAAAAAAAAAAAAAAAAAAAAAAAAAAAAAAAAAAGGTCGGATAATTTTGGGAGGGTTAGGATAGCGGTTCGTACTAATAAGGAACGGCGGTGACCAAGTGTCCCCCTGTCCTTTTCTCCACCTTTTTCCCATTTATTTTCAGTACAGCACAGTTTTTTGTCAAATCTCTGCACCCCCGTATTTCTGAAGCAGTCTTTAAGGCGTTTGACTTATTAAACTTTATATTTTCTGTTCCGTACCTTTCAGGTTTATAGCTTTTTGATATAAACATTATACATTATCAAAATAAAAAAAAAAAAAAAAAAAAAAAAAAAAAAAGGGAGGGGGGTCAATATAAAAATTTAGGGAGGGTCTTTATAACCCACCCCTTAGGATATTACATGCATGTAACTGTGCTGATTATGGTACAAAATCTATGATGGGTGTTTTTTTAGCATGAGTGGCCACATCGACTTAATTTTGGCTACAACGATCACTATTTGGAGATATTACAAATGGCAAAACATATTAACACATCTAGAAGGGCGATTTATAATCGTTTATGACTTTTCCGTAAATCATCCTAAGATATGTATTTAATGAGGTTTGACCCTAAAGATTATTGTGTGGACTTCTGGAAGTCTATAATCAGTAAAAAAAATTTGTGGTAACTATATATTCATACACACCAATCAATGCTTTAGAGTTATATACTAGACGAGTATTCGTGCATAGCAACAGATTTTATAACAACGGATCATTTAGTGATAAAAAAAGTTTATGGGTTATAAACTAAAAATTATAAAAGTTTGAGGATTTGGAGATTAAACATAATGTTTTGAAACCCGGTTTGACCCGGGTGGTTCAACTGGTTGAACCGTTCCGGTCGAAAAACAGGTCAACCCGACGGGTTGGTTCGAACACGGGTCAAATTAAACCGGGTCAACCCGCCGGGTTTGAAGGGTCCCGGGTCAACCCGGTTTTCAATGTGTATTAATAGTTTCCTTTTGAAATATATGTTTTCAACATTTCTATTTTCAGTTTCAACTTTTTACTTTTCACTTTTTGTTTTTTCCTTTATATATATAGTATACGCGGGTACCCTGTGACGATTAACCGGAGAAATAGATCTCGATGAGGCTTGATTTATCAGTTTGTATCAGTTTCAACGGGTCATCTCTGATTCATTTTCGGATGACTTTTATTGGTTAGCCGAACCGATTCCCAGTTGAACCCGTTGGTCAGGTCCGGTTTTCAAAACTATATGTACCATCAACTTGTTAGCTTGTATGAAACTTTATGTGTTTTATTAATTTGTATAATGGGTATAATAACATGTACTTTTAATTTTAGGGTGTTTTAAAAATAACATTAATTAGTGTGTTTAATTATTTTATATTCTGATGGATTATGTTGTAGCTTGTTTAAATTGTATATTGTGAAAAATTTTATTGTACCCTTTAGTAAGTGGTGTTGTAATTGTTTTTATTTAATTTAGTAGATACACTTTTAGTTGGTTGTAGAATATGAATAAATCACTGTACTTTTAAGTAATTGTGTGTTTTAATAAGAGTATTACTTACACTATACATCAAGGCTTATCTGCTTATATATTTGAGTGTACATATCAAAAATACAATAGGTGCAAATCACTTGACATACATTACATAAAACATGGACTTTCTTTTTCTTCAATTTTCGTAAGTTGTCTTGAAAAGGACCAAATTACCAGCCCAACCCAAATTAGGCCCAATAAAAGCCCATTAACAATTTCACAATCAGCTCATTAACAATCGACAAACATCACCTAAAAAAAAAAAAAAAAAACCCTAAACATCTGTACCAACATCATCATCATCATCAATGGCGACTCCACCTGAGAAAGAAGTTGAATCACTTTCGCTGACGTCATCATCAACCTCATCCTCTCAGTAAGCTTATTTCTAATTCATTCGATTTAATTTAATATAATGCTATTATGTAAACAATTCTTTTTCGTTTATTATTATTTGTGCCCTTATCTCATTTCGGCCTATATTTCATAACCCCGGCTTATTTTCAGACTTATATAACCTTATTATGATATAATTAGCTTATAGAAGTTTCATAATAAGCCAGAAAATTTGAGCTTATGAAATATAAGCTGAAATCACATAAGCCCACAAATAAGCTTAAGCAAACACCCCCTTAGTATTTGCTGAGTGGGTTTTTGTAGTAGTGGCAAAATTTGAATCGGGTTCGGATCAGGGGCGGAGCCAGAAAGTTATGGTCAAGGGGGCAAACTTTAATAACTTTTAGAAACTACACTACAAATTGATTTGTTAGGGTGGCAAATTACAAAAAAACGGCCACATATTTTAGAAAATTGACACTACAATTTATTTCGCTAGGGGGCACGTGGCACTGGTTCGGATTAAAAACAAATTCATAATCTGTCGATCTTATACCCGACCTGATACTATGCCGTGTGTAAAACTCGTTTAGGCCCAACTTTGACCGGTATATGTTAGTGAAGTGTTGGGAATTGCCACCCTTAGATGTATTCGCTGAATTGATCGAGTTTGGTGTTATGTATGTAGGATGAGTGCCGAAGAGAAGTACGATATCGTGAGGAGTATTGGAGAGGAATGCATTCAGGAGGAAGAACTAAGGAATCTTCTTGCAAAAAAGCCGCAGCCCATTTGCTACGATGGCTTTGAGCCTTCTGGTAGAATGCATATAGCTCAGGTATGTTATACTGAAAGTTTAATCTGGTTCGTTCTATCAGTCATTTATGGTATCATCGAGCCCATTGGCGGCATCCTTAGGGACTGAGGTGAGGGACATCACCCTCATCCTATTGTACTTCAACGTTTTTGGTGTAATGAATTTTGCCGGGGTGAATAAACCCTTTTACCCAAAAAAAGTAGAAGATAAATACAAAAAATATAAATAAGATATTTAAAAAAAAAAAGATTGTTTTCTTATTAGGTAAAATTTTATATTTAAAAAAGAAAAAATGAAATTAACAAAAGAATTAAAATTTTTAAATAATTATTTCAAAAAAGTTAAAAAAAAAAAAAAAAAAAAAAAAAAAAAAAAAAAAAACTCGCATGTGCACGGGCATTATAACTAGTACATAAAATATGACTTTCTTTTCTTCAATTTCATTTCAGTTCGTAAGTTGTCTTGAAAAGGACCAAATTACCAGCCCAACCCAAATTAGGCCCAGTAAAAGCCCATTAACAATTCACAATCAGCTCATTAACATTCAACAAAACACACACAAACATCACCTCAAAAAAAAACCCTAAACATCCGTACCAACATAATCATCATCATCAATGGCGACTCCACCTGAGAAAGAAGTTGAATCACTTTCGCTGACGTCATCATCAACCTCATCCTCTCAGTAAGCTTTTTTTTAAATTCATTCGATTTAATTTTATATAATGCTATCAACTGTTAATGTGACTAATTTATAGCATTTTTTTCGTTTATTAAGGGAGTGTTTGTTTAAGCTTATTTGTGCCCTTTTGTCATTTTGGCTTATATTTCATAACCCCGGCTTATTTTCAGACTTGTATAACCTTATTATGATATAATAAGCCAGAAAATTTGAGCTTATGAAATATAAGCTGAAATCACATAAGCCCACAAATTAGTGTCAAATTATGATATATAAGCTTATATAAGTGGGTTGATCAAAAAACGCCCCAAACTCGTTTAGGCCCATAACTTTGACCGGTATATGTTAGTGAAGCGTTAGATGTATTCGCTGAATTGATCGAGTTTGGTGTTATGTATGTAGGATGAGTGCCGAGGAGAAGTACAATATTGTACGGAGTATCGGAGAGGAATGCATTCAGGAGGAAGAACTAAGGAATCTTCTTGCAAAAAAGCCGCAGCCCATTTGCTACGATGGCTTTGAACCTTCTGGTAGAATGCATATAGCTCAGGTATGTTATACTGAAAGTTTAATCTGGTTCGTTCTATCAGTCATTTATGGTATCATCGAGCCCATTTGCTGCGCATTCCTGATTCATTTACTGTGGTTATTGAATCTACTGGTTTACATTGTAACTAGCTATAAAATGTGATTATCGATTATCTGATTTGATAAAGCAAACCGATGATTTAAATTTGTTTCTAGAGGATTAGCTTATAGGATTCAGCTTTGTAGAAANATCATCATCATCAATGGCGACTCCACCTGAGAAAGAAGTTGAATCACTTTCGCTGACGTCATCATCAACCTCATCCTCTCAGTAAGCTTTTTTTTAAATTCATTCGATTTAATTTTATATAATGCTATCAACTGTTAATGTGACTAATTTATAGCATTTTTTTCGTTTATTAAGGGAGTGTTTGTTTAAGCTTATTTGTGCCCTTTTGTCATTTTGGCTTATATTTCATAACCCCGGCTTATTTTCAGACTTGTATAACCTTATTATGATATAATAAGCCAGAAAATTTGAGCTTATGAAATATAAGCTGAAATCACATAAGCCCACAAATTAGTGTCAAATTATGATATATAAGCTTATATAAGTGGGTTGATCAAAAAACGCCCCAAACTCGTTTAGGCCCATAACTTTGACCGGTATATGTTAGTGAAGCGTTAGATGTATTCGCTGAATTGATCGAGTTTGGTGTTATGTATGTAGGATGAGTGCCGAGGAGAAGTACAATATTGTACGGAGTATCGGAGAGGAATGCATTCAGGAGGAAGAACTAAGGAATCTTCTTGCAAAAAAGCCGCAGCCCATTTGCTACGATGGCTTTGAACCTTCTGGTAGAATGCATATAGCTCAGGTATGTTATACTGAAAGTTTAATCTGGTTCGTTCTATCAGTCATTTATGGTATCATCGAGCCCATTTGCTGCGCATTCCTGATTCATTTACTGTGGTTATTGAATCTACTGGTTTACATTGTAACTAGCTATAAAATGTGATTATCGATTATCTGATTTGATAAAGCAAACCGATGATTTAAATTTGTTTCTAGAGGATTAGCTTATAGGATTCAGCTTTGTAGAAATGGTATATATCATATGCAATGCAGCTATAGGACAATTGGGAGTATTAAAAAAAAGCACATTTTGTACTATGCTTATCAAGACAAACCGAAATATTATTGAGAAGGTAGAATTGTAACTGATCTCACATTAAGTACATGGCAAGTGATACACACAAAATTGATGGACATATCTCTAAAATCTAAAGTTGCTTGCATATTCTAGATGTTTGTCACTTAGATGGAACCAACAGGCCTTTGACCTAGCTGCATCCAAGGTAGTATATCAGAAAGTATCCATTAAACATCTGGTTGTAGGCTCAAGTCTCTACCCAGACGTGTGTTTAGTTAGGACGTGAGATTGTGAAAAATAATTAGATGTTACGGAGTAGCATTTAACGCTCTATAGATAAGAGTGTATTTCCTTTTATTACATGTAGATTAGAATGTGTAGCTTAACTCATTGAACAATGGCATATGGTCGGAGACAGCACGGACATGAGAGTGCTTGGCCCCCTTCATATGCAGACTCATGTGGTTAGTTGTTTAGCATGAAATAGCGTGATAATTGCTTTAAATGCTACAAAAGATATAGGCGACATCACTGCTGAAGATAATCAAAAAAGATATTATGCAAAATCACATTACTTCTCCCTGGTAGAAGTTTTTTGATTAGGATATTAACTTAACTGTTTGTGTAATACTGTAATATATAGCTATTCTTTACTGCTGCTGATAGTTTTTGTGTTTGTGCTAATCAGTAAGATTATGATATTATTGCATTGATGATTTGATGGTAAAAATATGCTCTTGTTTAAGAACTAAGTTTTTAACTAGTTTAGCTCATGATAAAGCATATTGTTGCTTATGGTTCATAAATAAATTTGGAGATTAAGCTTTGCAAAACACATTTTCTAGTTTAAGATCTAAGTTTATAGAGAAGTTTCTTTGTTCATTACTTCATTTATTTTCCAAATTATGAGACTTAATTTTAGTTGTTATCATACAATATTCATATTTGATATTTTGCGATGTAGTAAGTTCGTTAACTTTAAATCATGGTTTAACTCCTGTCACTGGGAAGTGTCTTTTCTCAGTTGTATTACAATTTTAGTAAGTTGCTTATGTGTTGGTGTTGGTATTGTGCTTGGTCCTTATTGCTGAACAGGGCGTTATGAAAACAATCAATGTTAACAAGTTGACTTCTGCTGGTTGCAAAGTTAAAATTTGGATAGCAGATTGGTTTGCTCAATTAAACAACAAAATGGGTGGGGATTTAAAGAAAATCCGAGTTGTTGGAGAGTACCTGATTGAAATTTGGAAAGCTGCTGGAATGGATTTAGAAAACGTTGAATTCCTTTGGTCTTCAGATGAGATCAATTCAAAAGCACATGAATACTGGCCTCTGGTCATGGATATTGCTAGAAGAAACAATCTTGCTAGGATTACGCGGTAGGAAGATTATTTTTATATGAATTTGATTTAGTTGTGCTGGATTTTAATGATTTGTAAATGGTTTTAGCTGTTGTCAAATAATGGGGCGTAATGAGAAAGATGATTTGACAGCTGCTCAGATATTCTACCCGTGTATGCAATGTGCGGATGTATTTTTCCTAAAGGTAGTTTTCAAATCTATTTTAGGGCAGATATATGCTTTTGATGTGGTACTAAATAAACATATTTGTTTATTGGAATAGGCTGATATTTGTCAACTGGGAATGGATCAAAGAAAGGTGAATGTCCTTGCAAGGGAGTACTGTGATGCTATCAAAAGGAAAAACAAGCCTATCATATTGTCTCATCGTAAGAGCCTAACTGTATCCTGCTATGTTTTTTGGTGTTATGTAATTAACTTGATTTTCTTCATTGGTTGGTTTTGCTATGCAGACATGCTTCCTGGTTTGTTGCAAGGACAAGAAAAGATGTCAAAGTCCGATTCTTCTTCTGCTGTCTTTATGGAGGATGAGGAGGTATGATCGGAAATCTGATTTCAAAAAACATGTTATAAGTATACTCTTCATGTTTTTTTAATTAGTAGGTCTATGACTCTTATGCTTTTGAGTACAGTTAAAATGGGTTTAACCTCTCTTTTTTTTATATATAAATCTTTTAGCATAACCTGGTTGACTCTATAAATCTAAAACTTATCCCATTCGGCCCATTTACAAATAAATTGGTTGAAATTGCCCCCTCTACTTTAAAAGAATCAAGTTTGTTCTATCTATTTAGAGCTATGATGGAAGAAGTATTTAATGCTGTGTATATGGAATGCAACAGGCTGAGGTGAATGTAAAGATCAAGAAAGCATACTGTCCACCTGGTATCGTAGAAGGGAACCCATGCCTTGAGTACATCAAATACATTGTATTCCCTTGGTTTAATGAGTTCAAGGTTGAAAGGAAAGAGGAAAACGGTGGTGCAAAGTGAGTTTTTTTGTCCAAACTCCAATACGCTTTGCAGCTTAAATTTTAATTTGCAGTTCTTCACTGATGACATATTTGTTTACCTGATAATTCCTTTTAAAAACAGGGTCTTTGCCAATTATGAAGAACTAGTTGCGGATTATGCAAACGGTGACTTGCATCCTGGTGATTTGAAACCAGCATTATCGAAAGCTTTAAATCAGATTTTGCAGGTATATATATTTTTTTCATTACATCACATTACTATAAATCTTGGGTTTCTGTATCGTTGATTTAAAAAATAAAAAAATAAAGATTACTTGCCTAAAGTAAGCTGTCATGTGTTTCAGCCTGTCCGTGATCATTTCAAAAATGATGAGAATGCAAAGGCCCTATTGAAGAAGGTTAAGGTACGCATCCATCCATTCTCTATACTATTCTTGCTAATAATATGGATTCTGCAATTTATACTCTGGACCCGACACTGGCACTATGTTGGATGATGATGGTTTGTATCTTAATTGTCCTTTATGGCTGTTGCAGAGTTACAAAGTTACAAAATGATGCAAGTGCTTTTGAATATGTTGTGATGAGAAGATCAAAGATGGTTCAGATTTTTTTGGTTGATGTATGAAATGAATTTAGGTATACGAGTCGGTTTTCTTCACTTTTGGTATCAGCAAATTTTCTATCATGTCAGATTGATGCATCATAACACTCCATGAACGCAGTTATGCAATTGTATAAGAAGAACTTGATTTACTTATTTGCATATGCTGCTCAGTTTNTAGACACCTGATGCAGACTATTCTAGACTTTGAGAGTCCATGCTATTTTTATTGCAAATTTTCTTATTCTATGAAGAATTTATAAAATTTGTTTGGAGGCATTAGTTAGAAGGAAGATGACTGTCCAAAGGCAGTGAACGTTTGAAACTACACAGGTTGATTATTTTATCTGGTATTGCTCGTTTTGGTATTAGTGACAGCTTGAAAACTATAGAATTGTTCTTATATTACACTCCTACTTTATACGCACTTATAAGTAGGGTATATTGCAAACTACAATATCTAAACTATATATATACTGTTATATAAAAGCATCAATATATCACCGACTTATTCTAGCCCAACAAATATCGTGTCAAATCAACCATTTGTCCCTCCGCTTGCCGAGAGACCACGATTGTTGAAACCAACAAGTGTAGGGTATATGCTTGATCTCTATGTGGACACCATGCTAATCTTTTTATTTGGCGATGTAAACTTAATGTACTAAAAAAAGTACTTAACAAAGTATATGACACTTCGCCATTCAAAAAAAAAGAAAAAAGTATATGACACTTCAATAAGCACTCAGCATTTGGCAAAAATGATTCTAACAGATTGCATTTCTGCAATAATATAACTTAGTGGTATAGAATAAACGTCAATCCGTTGTAGTCTAGTTGGTTAGGATACTCGGCTCTCACCCGAGAGACCCGGGTTCAAGTCCCGGCAACGGAATACTTTTTTCTTTCTTCTTCTCACAAGTTTAATTTTTGTAGTCATCCACAGTTGTGATGCTTGTCTTTATTGATCTTATACTTAACTTTTACATTTTCATGATTATATGGTTTTATAGCCGAAAGCATCATGTTCGACAATTTGCTCTTTTAAACCTTATGAAGTTAAAGGAAAAACATGCCATTTTATAGTATATGACTATATGAATATGTGCATTTGACAGGCATGGTTATTATATCTCTTATGCTGAGGAGGAGGGTTTTTAAACAAGATCTAATTTGCCCATAACATCAAGTAATCGAGTCGAATACTAAAGGTTGGCCAAGCAACAAAGATTTGAGTTAAAAGAATAAATATTAGCATGTCACGTGCGCTATGATGGTTCTCCTATAACGCAACCTTGGATACCAATCTAATGCAAGTTCATGTTCTTTAGATACAGTTCATTATTACCAATTTTTATCTACTATCTACTAGTATTTGAGCTTGTTTGCCAAAAATAATACTACTCCGTATTGTAAATCATCATTGAAAACACATCTGAATATGGAATTGTCTCTAATATTAGGAAAGCATTTAACATACATGTGACATAAACATACTTAAATAGATCATTCCAACATGATGATCATTAATCTACATTAACATATAGCATTCAAACGGCAACAAAATAAACGTAGATTTTCAGAACAAATCCATCACTCCCCAAAACATAAACAGTAACAAACTCACTACTTCTACTTCTGTCCCTTCTTTTTCCACAAATCGCCAAACATTCTCATCCCAGAACCCTTTCGCTTCCCACTCCCTAACCCATCATCCAAGTCATCACCCATCCCGCCTGGTGAACCCACAAACCCACCATACCCATCGAACACACCACCATAATGCTTATCCATTGAACCACACCGATCGGACACCCTCCTTCCTTCATTCATATCCACCCCACCCGCTAAGATTGCAGCTGCAGCATCTGCAGCCTTACGCCACTGCTCCGTTTGGACTCTCAGCTTCTTCATCTCAAGTTCAAGTGCTTCCTTTGCTACTTCAACTTCCTTTAACTTTTCCTTCATGTGAATCCCTTCAAGTTTACTCTTTTTGTACTCTTCTTCAATAAAGGTCAACTTTAAGTTCATTGTTTCTTCTTTCGCTTTAGCACAAGATATCACGTCATTTGCTTCACTCAATTGGTGTTTTAGACCCTCGTTTTCTTGACTGAATGCTTTTAGTTCTTTTTCTTTTTCATCAATCTGTGCTTTCAATAAACTTATCTCTTCGTTCTTCACAGCAATCGCCTCATCAAACTTAAGCTTTTCTGGTGATTCTGGTAAAACGTTAACTTGCTTCTTTTCAGCCTCGCCTTGATCACAAGATTGAGTAGCCTCTACTTTAGGCTCCATTCTAGCAATTTCAACTGGGACTTCAAAAACATCGGTTTCTTTTTGGGTCTCATCTGGGGTCTCACTTTCTTTACTGACCTCCTTGTTGGAGTCCTCTTTTTCACTAGGCGGAGATCGTGTATCTTGAACCGTTAGAGGCTCAGAAACAACTGGTTTTACAGCCCGTTTCTCAAGCTCCTTTTGCGCTTCTTTCTTTGCAGCCTCAGCTGAAGCTAACTGATCTTTAAGAATCTTTAACTCACCTTGAGCATGTTCAAGTTGAGTTTCCAACCCTGCTATACGAGTTCCTAGCTTCTTTTGGTTCAAAGGCTCAGAATGAACGCTTCTTGGTGACCTGCGATCGCCTAGCTTTGGGCTGCGGTCAGTCAATGGACGGTGGTGAATTGGGTCAGAGTCTGAGCTAGATGTTCGGAGTGGTGCCGGGCCTCTTGTTGACACCCTTTGAGTCATTTCGGAACCTCTGTGTTCAAACATCAAAATTATAAAATTTTAGCATACAATATTATTTTTACTTCTCTAATCTCATTTTTCTTCCTAATTTGGTTACTCTTTTACATAGCTCACTTTAGTGACCAATAGCCACTTATAACTGATTACTAAACATATATAAAACATAACAAGGAAAAAAAAAAAAAAAACAGTATTAAAGCATACCAAATTTAGTACGGTAAAATAAATAATGTGGCTGCTAACCTTACTCTCGGCATTTAGAAGATCTTGTTCTTGTAAACTTTAATACTGAAAGAAGTCAAAACAAAGTTAGCTTCAACTTTCAAATAACAATTAATAAAGTTAGATACATACCGAAAAATATGCAATTATACACTCAACAACACAGTACAACACAAACAACAACAAAAGCTGAAAAGTAAAAATTCATGAAATTGACCCATCTTGCTTGCACAAAAAAGAGTCATAAAAAAGTGAGCCATTTCAGTCTTTTTACAAACAAAACAAGACCCACAAATCTTAACCACAATCTACACAAAACCCATGTTTCAAATTACAAAAAAAGTTACATTCCTAAAGTTAAACTAAGAAAGTTAGTATTATAAGTCAAAACATCTGAATGTGACATGTAAAATTAAGAAAAATAATTATATTTTGTAATCAAACAAATCATCATAAGAACATGCAATTGAGCACACCAACATAGTACCACATAAAAAGCAAGAAAACTCAGATTTTCTTCGTGCTTAAACATACCAAAAGTCTAGTTTAAAAAACAAAACAAGACCCATGAATCTTAACAACCACATACACAAAACCCATGTTCCAAAACACATAAAAAAAAGTTTTCAAAAAAAAAAAAAAAGGTTCTAAGCATGGATATAAAAATGGTTGTAATTATCTTACCTATGGAGAAAATGCGGTGGAGCAACAAGACTGGCAACAAGAAGCCTTGAAAAGAGTGAGAGAAACAAGAGTTTTGAATTAAAGTAAGTAATTAAAATGTGAGTGTGTGTTTAGTAGAGGGAGAAGAAGAATCTGAAATGAGAAGATGACAAGAGAGTGATTTTTGAAATGTGGAAAGAGACATATGTACATGTCTACATTTAACCATTTTTCTTCTTCTTGGAAATAACATTTTTTTTTTTTTATTAATTAACTTTGTTAATTAATACGGCGTACTATTATTTGTTTTGACTCCATTTAAACCGTTACTTTCTCTCAATTTAATACCAACAAAGATTTTTTGTTCTCTTCTAAAAATTCAAACATTATGAAACCTCTCTTGATAATCAAACGTGCATTGATATTTTGAAGTGGACATGTAAACGAGTCGAGTTAAGTTTGTGCTCGGCTAATTTCAAGCATAATTTCTACCGCTTGAACTCTGTTTACTAATAAGCTTCATGTTAAGCTCGAGCTCGGGCTAAATCTCATTTCACTCGAGCTCGAGTAGCTCAATAGTATCTCGACTTATTCTAAAGTACTACGTATCTTTTAAACTAAAACATAAGAGTAATGATTAATAAACTTACTTAATCGACTAAAAAGCAGTTTGAATATATTTACTTTTGGACAAGTGTTATTATATACGGGATTTCTTTTTCATATATATATTTACCAATCAATTTGAAACATGTTACAAACTCCATTCATAAATATAATTTCACTTCTATTAAAAGGTCTAAAATCATTTGTCATAAGAAAAACGATCTTCCGAACATGTGATCATTCTCATCCTCCTAACTCTAAAATCATGACAAGTGTTAAATCAATGAATAAGTTTAGAAAAGATATATACGGAGTAATAAATTAGGCTTAAGATATCCATACCCCTTAAAGTGATTTCAACACCCTTTAATATTTTAATTTTTTTTCCTTTTAACTTTTGTAATTTTATTTTTTATTATAAAATTACAAAACAGAAAGTAAATAACATAAAATATAAAGTTTGAAAAGAAATCCAGAATATAAACCGATAAAAAAAACCAAAAATGTGAAAAGATTTTCTTATATTGCTAAGAAGAGTAATTGTAGCTTAGATACAAATGCATTTTGTTTTTTTTCAAAAAAAAAAAAAAAAAAAAAAAAAAAAAAAAAAAAAAAGGGTACAAATGCATTGATGCTCGGATACAAATCTACCTTGAATTATTATGTGATCATATTTGCTGCCCCATCTAATAATGGAGTTTTTGCTTAAATCGCTACAAAGTATACCCTCTTTTTATTAATCTGAAAAGTGATAAAATTGACATACTAATGTGACCTTGTGTGATGCATTTACGTAGAGTATTTTATTGTTGTGTTATGAGTTTTCGTATCCATTTACTTATCTTTAGTCACTAGTTGACTGTAATTTAACTATTCAGATATGCATGTGTAAGCTTTTAGACCGTAAATAATCAATTTCGTAAGTATATATGTTTCAATATAAGATTTCTGGTTGTGAAAAATACATACCTTTGTATTGTACACACTTTAGATTAATTGTAACATGCACGTATTATTTTGTAGAAAATAAAAGGACACAATATACACAAAACCATAAATTGGAGTTTTTAAAACATATGAAATTCAATTATTCAAAAGTCAATGTTTGTTAGTAAAATAAAAATAAAATGCCAAAAGAGAGGCGTGGGTCGTTAAGTTGTCGTATTACAAGTGCATTTTTGAAAGAAAACAACTTTCTTGTTCAATGCACTATCTTTTTCTTGCTTTTCGGGTTGCAGTGCGTGTGCTCTGTGCACTATCCATCTTTTCAAACATTTTACTTTTTACTGTACAAGTTAAACGTTCGATTTTGGTTTTTCAAACAATTATCATGCATGAAGTATGTAGGAGTATTTTTTTTTTACTGTATATTACTGTAGTAAAAGAATATAAAGACAGTCTTGTACTTTTATCTTGTTATTGACTAAATAATTGAAAATTGATTATTAATAATAATAGTAATAAAAGTTAAGGAAACGTTGGATTAAATACTATAGTTCAAAACTGCAGAAGATAGTGTTTGTAGCTACAAACTAGAAAATCAGTAGTGGTAAGTTAAAGTGAAACAAAATCATGAATAAATGAACCCTTTTCAGTACTTTTTCTTTTTCTATCTATTGTTTTCATTGATTGAAAACTTTTCAATCAACTATATTTATACACATTCAAAATATATCGTCGTGACCCATTAAAATTAAGGCTGTCAATTCTTGACATGAGACGAATTTGACACGGAGTTAAATAAGTTGTGATTGAGCACAAACGGGTATGGGTAAACAGGGACGGAGCCAGGGGGTGTCCCGCGGGTGCCAGTGACACCTATGGATTTTTTCGATGTAATGTTAATTTTAAGAAAAAAACATCGATTTTTCCCAAATAAATCTTAAATGACCCCAGTCCATCGAAATGTGTTTTTAGTCTTATTTAGTTAGCATCTTAAACTCTATTATATTACGGTCAAAAAAAATTTGTGCACCCGGTCATATTTGTTCCTGGCTCCGTCCCTGTGGGTAAAAAATAGGTCGACTCGTCTAGCTCGTTTAACAAGCGGGTTGTGTTTAGGATAAGCGAGTATTAAACGAGTCAACCCGTAAACCCGTTTAAGTATATAAATATATAACTTGAATTTTATATTGCATGTAGAGTACATGTATTTTGTTATTTACTTAATATACAATAAATTATGATCATAACTCAAATATTATTGAAATTGTTGTATAAGTATTTGTATGTTCTTTTTATCATTTTTAAAATCGTTATATCAGTTTTGAATTTAAATTAGTTCAATCAACCATCAACCCATTACCGCTTGACCTATTTACTTAAAAAGATTAAACGATCACAAACAAGATACATATATTACGCATGTCCTAGTTAATGTTGAGGCTCTTGACGCGATTAATAAACAGATCGTGTGTGGATAGAAGTTATACTAACCCGCCAACACGAACACGATTCGTTGCCACCCCTGATTAAAATGAGTATATATACCATTTTTAAGTTTTTAACTATGGTCATAATGCTCTTTTTTTTTTTTTTTAAATCTAAAAACATGCATTTCTGTTCACGTTTGTTCAAATGAACAGTAGAATTTCTTCCACGTGTTATCTTTACATTTGTGCATCTAAATCACATGTAATTAAGATCTGTTAAATTTCATTCACATGTTATGAAAAAAAAAAAAAAAAAAAAAATGCCATCATATGTAATCGGAAAAAAAAAACATGAACTACCCATATCTTGATCTTAAGCGTTACAAACAGTGTTTTGAAACTCGGGTCGACCCGGTCGGGTTAACCGGTTTGACCGGTTCCGGCCAAAAAAACAGGTAAAAAAACCCGGGTTTCTAAAACCGGGTTAACTGGTTATACCCGCCGGGTTTTGAGTGACCCGGGTCATACCGGTTCTCGAAACCCGGCCATGTTTCGTTTTTTCAAATTATTTAATAAAAACCCGAGTTGACCCGGCGGTCGAACCGGTTGACCCGGTCAAAAAAGTAAAAAGATAATAAATTGAAAACCGAGTTGACCCGGTGGTTGAACCGGTTGACCCAGTGCCCGGTGACTCGACCGGGTCAATTTTGAACCTGGTTTTCAAAACATTGGTTACAAGTGATTTTGATGGTTTCAAATGAACTCATCGTACAATTTAAACTATATTTTAAACCATTACTAATAGATTTTGTTAAAGAAATGGAACAAGTGAACCATGAACTCAAAGACCTAAGGCTGGTTGCAGTAAGAAGAGATAATCTCTCACAATTTCACTACCACATATCTGATTCACACAACCCCACAATGTCTCAACAACGGCAGCGTCTTTGCGATATTCATCGTACAAAAACTGATCGATCACAAATTTTCTGTCGTCAGAGATGTCTTTGCACTCTGTATATCGTGTTCGCAGTCGTTGTTTGAGTGCCTTTGCGAGCTCAAACTTCTTAATAACTTCGACAATTGCCTCTTGTCATTCCGTGTCGTCTTTGTCGGCTTGGTTTTTGACATACTTTTGATGTTGTTCGATGGTATGAGGGAGTTTACAAGCCATTTTGAATTGAGAGAAGTGTGAGATTTGTGAATTGAAGTGTGTTAATATGTTGTGTATTTATAAGGTAGTTTAAAAGTTTTTTTTTTTTTTTTAATTTTTTTTTACAAGTTAAAATTTAAAAGATACAAACAAATGGACTCGATCATCATCACGACCAAGTTCCACAAAAATCACCATGCGATTGATGAGCCACAGAAAGGAGATCGACACCAAATCGATCGCCTAAGTCGATCGTGTAGCATTACTGGGACTAGCCTAAGCCTCTAAGATTGAGTTTAAAAACAACTAGATCCATCACCATCACCTTAACTTCATTTCACTCTATCTAATCAACCATCTGTAATAGTGACCACCAAACCAACCACACTTAAACGTAAACACGATACACAATACATATTAATAGATTTATAGTAGAGTTTGAATTATATTAGTATTTGTATTAGATCAGGATTTGTATAAGCCCAAGTGTTAGGCTATAAATATTGGGTCATATGTATTCTCTAATGATTCAATCAATTCAATTAATCAATATTTTCGTCTTACATGATAGCAGAGACCTATGTACAAGTCACTGGACTATTGTCATCCTTCGGTCACAAGCAAATTGTCGGTGAACCAGAGGGATCCTATTTTCTTTTCCATTCTTCATCATCTGCACAGTTGTAGGAAAAACACGATCTAAGCTTCGTCAACTGTCAGATCTTTCTAAAAAACGGAATGCAGGTACTAGACACATAGTTCTAGCGTTTCACTGTTAAGTTTTTCAATGTGAAAATTCGAGCAAGTCACAAAAAATAAGTCGAAACTGCTATGTTACAGTTCGTCATTTTTTGCACTGCCGTGGTAGCATTGGTCTGGCGTTTTCGTTAACCGTTAGATTTTACTGATATTTTGATTATAGTTTTTGGACACATTTATCTACGACCTCACTGTAGAGATTCATCATTAGATGTTTTTACATGGAGAAATAAGTCGTCGAAGTATTGCTAAAGTTGTTCGAGGTGATGTTTGGTTTTGTTTTGACTCTTTTGTTTTTTCTTTGTTGGTTTTGATTTGGAGCAACATGGAGACATAGGTCCCCTAAAGCTCGAATAGTCTCCTCCTAAAGCTCGATTTGTCTTCACGTCATACAGTTTACACACGGAAAAAAGGTTCGTTTGATCACGTTTGATTTAAAGAAATCGTTTGTTTTGATTTTCGTTTTTAATTGAAAATTCGTTTGAATTTGGTATTGGTTGAAGAAACAAGTTAGTTCGGTTGTTTTTTGTTTGTGTTGTTTCTTTAAAGTTCTTCACGGTTTTTTTTTCTTTACACCTAAAGTCAAATAAAGCTCGACCAATCTTCATCTAAAGTCCACATAAAGTCGACTAAATCTCGATCATTGGTGTTACTTCTTCATTATGCCGCCTATTGTTACTTCTTCAAGAATCATTGTGAAATTTTTGATGTCTCAAAGCACATCATTTGTGAATTTACAAATTCTTCTACAAGTACCGCCTACTTTGTTTGTTGAGTTTTAAGGCAATTTGAGCGTTCGTTCTACTACAGCTCCAACTGCGCGGGG
>LBNU01022673.1:119104-156758 GCA_014162995.1 Artemisia annua
GATGGGAATGATGCTTGTGTTCAATGATTTGAGTTACTGTGATTATGTGTGGTTTAAAAGCTTGGACTTATAATATTATCATATGAATGCTATGTGTGATGATTATACGGTGTGATGATTATATGTTGTGATGAGATTATCGTGGATTATCGTGAATTATCGGGAATGTATATCAGTGACTCAATTGGGAGGATGCTTATCCTGTTGCTCGCGCATGCGACCTAATTGATGTCAATATTGGAGCGGGGGACACGTTCCGTCCCAAATGGTTGCTTTATCTTGTGTGATTGCATGTTAGCTTATATGATAACTATAATTATTCATCCAGCTAAATTTTTATGATCACAGTGAACTGGTTGCCTTGAGAGTTTATGTCTTAAACCTATGAATCTCACCAACATTATGTTGACGTTTTAAGCATCATTTTCAGGTGGGCATTCTAAGGCCAAAGTTGAGGGCAGCAATTAGGCGAGACTTAGTTGCATATGAAGACTTTATTTGATGTTTGGATTTGACATTATTTGGATTTGGTTGTGATACGATTATGTTTTTCATTTGGTACTTTCATATCTATTGAAGATACCTTTGGATTTTGGTTTAGTTATTTTATCTTGGGGTATTGTTACAACACTTCGTGTTTGTACTTTGCTCTATTTATGTGCATGTAGTATTTTCTCTATTTAGACACCATGTGTTGTGATGATATCCATGAAGTTACACACTCGCGTTTCCGCCTTGGCGAGGTGTGACATCATGCATGTTATTATGTCTAATGCAAGTGTTAACAGAGTTACTACAACTTATACTTTATGAGGATGCTCTCGTTTTAATAGCAAAAACACATAGACTATATCCGTCTTTTAATACAACAACTTATATCCGTCTGGGTTTAGTCCGTCTTTGTTAAGATTCAATAGGTTTTTTGATTTTGAAAACAAACTCTTAATTTCGATAATAATTAGTTGAAAACGAAATATTCGTATTATACTAAGTAGTATATAATACGCTATCAAATAATAATTTTCTTTTGCAATACATACAATATAATTAAAGAGTTTTGTTATATCATTCTACTTATTTTCTCAAAAATATATATGGGTGCGTTTAGTTGGAGAAAAAAATCCCTTGTTTTCTATCTCTAGTTTTGTAAAAATTTGGAAGGGAAATTTATCTCCACAAAACACCTGAAAATATAGAAAACGCGTTTAGTTGAGGTTTCCATTTTCTATTTTGAAGAAAAGGTGGGAGGGTTGTGGGTTACAACGGAAAACAACTAAAATTTATTTTGTAATTTTCTTTGTTAAGTTAGGAAATAGGAGATTTTGTGTTTTGCAAAACAATTTGTTGAAAAACGTTTATTTGAATGCGATCTCTGTTTTCCTTGTTTCCTACAAAATATTTTGTGAAAAACAAGGGTGTTTTCCCCCAACTAAACGCAACCATAACATTTGTTTTTCACTAATTTCTATTTAGTTAAACTGTCAGTAATGCCACGTGTTAAAAAGTACTCCCTCCGTCCCAAAAAGAGAGTCCACAAACAAAAAATTTAGAAATTATGATATGTGTAATTAATGCTAGTTTTGATTGATAAAAAGTCATTTTTACCCTCATAGTTAATATAGATATAAAAAATGCGTAATTAATGCAAGTTTTAATTAGAAGGGTAAAGTAGGAAAACCAGTCATAATTACTCTCCATATATAAAAACTGGACTCTTATTCTGGGACAAATATAAATAGTAAGATAGATTCTTTTTTCAGGACGCAGGGAGTACAAATTAGGACAAAAAAAAATCATTTATGGTAATTAAAAACTGATAAATGATTTTCTCAGGTGTTCATACATCTACTTCTAAATCCTCTAAGTAGAAAAATTACTAAAAATACATAATTTAGAAAATAATATCATTTCTCATAAATCATAATCAAAAACCAATAAATGATTTTATCGCGTTCATACATCTAAACTACACAAGCTAAGCACAAAAAAAGAGTTGGTGGCTAAGCCTAGAAAATATCATAGACGTGGTTACAATTATTTTCGTGTGAACTGATTTAAAAATGTTTATAAAAACTTGGAAAAACTGAAGAAACATGTGAGTTGGTTTAAAAATAGTCTTTATTTGCTTAATTCAATTCAAATTGTACATAGTTGACTCATGTTTTGATGTACAAAAATCCAGGTATTCAATGCATTATATCACATGCTTGTAATTCACTCTTGAGTTTCTATTGATTCCATTAAATGGTTGGAGTAATTATGTCTTAATAATCAAAGAATGCTTCTACGAGACTTGGTTATTTGAGAACTTTGAACATTGCAAGAATGAAAGTAACTAAAAAAAAAAGCTACCATCATTTTCATGATCTTTAGAGTTTGTGTACTAAATAATTACTCCCTCCGTCTTAAAATTATTGTCAGGAGACAAAAATCACAAAGTTTAATAAGAATGAGACCACTATAATTTCAACCACTCAAATAGAATATTCCTCAACTAAATTCCCTAGCTTTTTACTTAAAATGGAAAATGGACAATCATTTTGAGACATTTATAAAAGGAAATATGGACTATTATTATGAGACGGAAAGAGCATATATTTCCAATAACTTTTTTAAACTAAAAAATCATTTTAAGATCAAAGAACTTTTTTAGTTGGAAATGAAAGAAAGTAAAGATATATTGCTAATAGATTTGCCATAAAAGCTTTATTTGTTTATTTTCTTCTGAGTATTAGCAATGCATCAAGTCTTTCATAATTTGATACATTTAACACAATTAAATTATATGTGTAAAAAGCTTTTGTAAAAACCTATTACTTCATTGCAAAAAGCTTTTCAAGATAGTAAAAACTTACCGCTATAACAAATACAGGACTCTTGCCACTGAATACTTTCATCGGTTGATAAACTCCAAGCTTTTGAGTAAATCTTTTCAAAAAGCTATGTCTTATGATAGTGAAAAGTCATCTAAAAACTTTTTAAAATAATATCAAGCTTTTAGAAAAATCATCCGGATGCTCTTAATGATTGTTAGTCATCATATATTTAAATTTTGAATTTTCACCTCAATGCAATAGAAATACTAGTAGTACATGAGTAATAAAGTATTTTATGATTTATTGATCTTTTTCATGAGAAAAGAATGAAATTGTGGTCCAATGGGAAATAAATAAAAGAAGGTTTGAAGGGGTTTGAAAAATAAATAAGGTGATGGGTACATGTGGATCCAACAAGTAGATGAGGTTTTCTTAATATCTATAAACATTGCATGTGAATTTAAATGTCCCTCCAACTACTTCCATTCAAATAACCCACCCCTTGGACATAACATTTGATTCATAAAATACTAAACACCACTCATACAAGCCCAAAAAAAAACACTACTGATATAATGACTTCTAATACTTATATTCATTCATCTAATCATTTGGGGGTGGATTAACATATTTAGTCAGTATAAGAACTTTTTGACTTTGGGAAAGCCGATAAGCTCACATTTTAAAAAGCGAGCTTATCAGCCATAACGCGGACGAATAAGCTGATCCAAACACCCCCTTGATCAAAGTTGGATCAAAAGGTCAAATCTGTCTAGCTTGATTCGGGTTTAGCTTAACATTGATCAATTCGGTATCATTAGCTACCTTGAACAGTTGAACCTGCGTATCTCCTCTTTGATCATCTCGGCATGGGTCAGCATGATTTTTTATATAGCATGATTTTTGATATCATTTTGGCGAATCTCAATATTGTAATGCAGGACTAAATTAAGGAGAAGTACACAACAATTTTATTTTAATTTTCATATATCACTGGACACCGATTTATTCACAACTGTGACATGCCAGATTGTCTATATTCATTGAGGTCCTACAATATATTACGGAAGATCCTACTTACAATATATGTCCCTTTCCTCCTTTTTCATATATTCTTTGGTTTTTCATAAACATCAAAAGAAACTATGCCCAAACAATTGAAAAGTATCAGAAGAAAATCTTAATAATGTCACATAAGGATTTCTTCTAACTTAACCATATAAGATTACAAATAAAAAACATTTACTCGATTTAAATAGAGTTATGAGTTTTGAACGGACTGCTTCATATCGATCCGATTGCCCATTGGTTAATATTAAACCAAGTTCTATTGAAAGACGCAGAGTTCTTAGACGAGCAGCACGGGAAAAGTACATTAAAAACCAAGTTTGAGTTATGATCATGGATTGCCTTGGAGCACCTTGGCAGTCTCCTCTGCTCTTGACTGAATACCTTTTAAGAACTCGACAAGGATACGCTGCTGATAAGAACCTCCCTCCTGTGTGTATTTGAGAAATAACGATTGGTACTTTAAACTAAAATGCTGCTCATCTTGAAAGAAAACAACAAGATTAATATAAGAAAGTGTGCTAACCGTTCGAATCAGTGTTCTTTCTATTCGTTTCTTTATGGCAGCATAAAGTTCATCTGATGATATATCTCCTTTTCCAGCACTCAAATTATTGATCAGCACCGTATTCCATTCTGATTCTGGAGCTGCAATCAAATGGTAGTCAATCAGTGCTAATTCAACTGATATTTGTTTCAAAATTGAAACAGTATGTCACGGCACCAATCCTGAAATTGCTATTTAGAGAACAAAAACTAATGTGTTGTCAAGGTGCCTGATCACACTGTTAGATTGGGAAAAGACCATCTGGCATCTGTTGTCCATTTTAGTAACTTAAACTTGCACAAAACCATTCTTGCACATAAAACATGAGCGATTCCAGAAATTTTATGAGACCATAATATAGCGACACATATACGGAAGGTAAGAAACAGGCAATTATCACCTTTGATAATTTCCTCAAGACACTGCTCAGCTTTTAAAACTTCATTCCCTGCACCATATGATTCCCAGAAAATATGTTAAGAATAATATATCGTCTTTGTTGGTTTCATTTTCTTAGGAATATTTGATGACTGCAATTTTTTAGATAAATGAGTGAACGAAGAATCGCAATAACAATTTCACGCAATAAATAAAACTTTGTACAAAATCATTAACAATCTAGCACCTTTCATTGCATAACTGCGTTTCGAGAGGACTCTAGAAGCATAAAGTTGCAATACTTTTTGCAGCATTGCCTCAAGACCAGGCTTGTCTTTATCTTCTTTTGCCTGAAATCGGTTTGCCAAACAATTAGTACTTCAGTTGAGATGGGAAAGTGTTATAAGAACCTTTACTAGTTTAACTTATCATCAAGTTATAAAAAAGGGGAAAGCATCTAGACTGACTACAAATGCACGTATCAAAAAACATGATTGAATCACCTGCCGTAGTTGTGCACTGACTTCTGATAGAAAACCCTCATCCAATTGACCTTCTTGCTCCCTTTGCTTTACTTCCTGCAGATTATGAACATAAGTCAGCATTCTATTAAGGTTGAAAACTACAAAATAAAGCCTTCTTGTAATGATAAGTTTTGGACCAAGCAATTACAGATAATTGTGATTCATTTTCTTGTGAATGGATTAATTTGGGTTATGTTGCATCTCTAATGTTTCAGTTGGTAATTATCAAAATAAGTTAGCTAATAAAACAGGTCAAAAGGATCGATTTTACGGTTCATCTCTAATGGGTTGGAGGCGGTTAGCTGGTCAGATGGCATGAATATATATTTTTAATTTAAAAAAAAAATAATCTATTGTTAGTTGGTCGTAAATAGATTGGTCTGGTTAACCCAAACACAACCATATATTAAACAGGTTATGTGGGTCGACCCGTTTACAACCCAAACCCATTTAGAACCACACCTAACCCGTTTATTTCAGTGTCGTGTTTCTATTGTTAAAGTCACCTAAAGTGTTTTTTTTATGCATAAAACATCCTTGTTACTTCTATTATAAAAAACAGATCACTAGTGAAATAATATAAGCTTCAATTGTAAACATACTAGACACACCAGTTATACGAAAAATGTAGATAAAAAAGTGACTCAGGTCTACCAACCCGTTTAAACCAGTGCCAAAAATTACGCGTTTTGACCTATTACTTCACCGACCATTTTCCATACTAGCAAGCAAGTCTGATGGTGTAACTTGATACAGAGCACAAAAGAGGAAAAGCTTATCGTAGCAAACCATACTTTTTCCATGAGATTGATGGCGTTTGGATCCCTAGGAGGCCAACAAATTTCTTCAACTTCACTGACTAAAGGTCGTAAGATTCCCTTAAGAACATCGGTAGCTGACTCTATTTTTTCCTGTAGGAAGAGGAAAACTGCGATACATGTAAAAAGGTGTAACAGTGAAAAAAAATGATATATCCTGTTAAAAGAAATAATCACTTACTAGTTAACTCCTAATGCAATGCTACAATTCTAGAACCAACGAGTGTATGCGTAAATAAGTTATAAAGATGGTTAAAGAACAGTACGTTGGTCTTGTGAACAACACGATCAACTATGGTCATGATGGATGAAGCCAATTCTTCCAAGTCTTGCTGCAAATACAAATAAAGTCAATATTCTAACATATTAAAATTCAGGAATTAGATGGGATGCAAAATATAAAGTCTAAATGTGTACTTTATCATCCTCTGATTTACAGGTGTCTGTTCTAGCTGCAAGTCGTATCCAGAAGCTCTCGTTGTAAGCAAGAATATTTTCCACAACAAGCTTCTGAAGCTGTTATTGAGGTAAAGAAATCAGTAAAGATATTTAGAAGTGACAAATATCAGTGGATATAGAATAAAAGATGTGTACAGGAGTGTTGGCGTACTTCTTGATCACTAGCGTTTTTCAACGTGTCTATAAGTCTATCAACTTCCACCGTCTTTTTAAAAGCTTCTTCAGCTTCTTGATTGGCTGCACATACAATATTTCCCCTGTTTATTATATCCAAAATAAGTGATTTAAGAAGTAACAGATCAGCAAAAATAAGGACAAAGAATGCCATTATTATAATACAAGAAATGACATCAAGTGATAACACAGCATAGTAAACCGAAATATTTAAAATGATAATGTAAGGTGGATAAGAAACTATGAAGCTAGAACATGGTAGATTCAGCAAAGGGCCTTTGGCCCAGCTGTATGTGACTGGCTCGGACTGGCTCATCAACCAAGAGGTTGTGAGTTTAAGTCTCGTTTAAGACGTGTAAGATAGTGTGAGATAATAGGTGGTACATAGATAATTTGCCTTTCCAAGAATGAACATGGTAGATTCAAGTGAAACTATATTTATATGTAAGATGTTTAGGAAATCAACGTATACTCGAGGCTTAGTACAAGCTAGTACTAAAGTCTGTAGCGCTGATATTAGCAAAACCGTTCGGTGTAAACCCTGCCACTATAACTTGGTATTTTAAACTTGCACAGTGCGCAATTCCTAGAAGAAAATCTCTGGATAAAAAATTGGGATCCATAACTTTACATATCGATTGGTGTAAACTGTACTTTCTACAAGTATTTGTCTGACAGACTAAGCTGACTAGCATATGTAATACCACATTTACATAACCGTTTCTAGCATGAGAATCATTTGATGACATAAAGGAACTGTGATGTTTATCTTTGTATACATCACATGTATTTACAGTCCAAACTGTTTATTTCAATTCCAAATTTAATAGATAAACATTTTCGATGCACAATCCCAAACCCCACAAAACTCAATAAGCAGTTTTAGTAAGCAATCCCTAGCACATCCTAACAAGGCCATGATTTACAGGGTGTTTGGACGTGTGCTTAAGAATGATTATTCGACCTTCAAAGAATCAAAATGCAAACAGATAACTGTGTGCTGAAAGTCGTGTAGAGGCAGTAGAGCTATGTAACTTTACATATACCTCTAATTCTAAATAATCAGATTCCTAGTATATCCACTTCTTCAAAATGGATTAATTTTTTAACCGAAATTTCGATATAACCATTTTTAAGCACACATCCAAACACCCCATAAATCATGTCCGTGAGAGGGTGTGCTAGGCATTGCTTACTAATACCGCTTATTTAGTTTTGAGGGTATTTTGGATTGCACATTCAACCAGAGCTACTTATACAAAAACATGTTTCAGAACACAATAAGCAAATAGGCAATCATACAAAGAAATCTTAAACACGCCCTTATAACGAAATCAGTTCACATATGCTAATTGCTAAAATATTGAGGTTGAAGCAAATAGCATCATATAATAACGAATATAACAACGAAAGCATTGCGAAACGTATAAGTGAAACCTTAAAGTTATCAAAAGAATGTAAGTATGATATATATATACCTTGTTGTTGTATTGGTGTGGTTTAATGTTACAGGAAATGAGTTATTGTTCCTAATCCGAATATTCCATGTTCGACCCACTGATGAAGACTGCATTCATAAGAAACACCCAGTTTATGAAAATGAATATATATAAATACATAATTGCAAAGTGGAAAGGGTAATACCAAAGGGGGGGTTGTTTGGGAAGAAGAAGTGGAGCGTATGAGGTGTCTAGAAGATGAAGATGATGAAAGTAGAGCAGTTGCCATGTTTGGATATCTTTCTCTAACACCAACCAACCAACACAAACACCCAGGATAATATGAACTAATGACATCGGTCAACATATTAACATTTCGCCACTTTGACTCACTTAACTAAGACCGGGTGTAGTAACTACCAGAGGTGGCCAAAACCCGGTTTTTGCAAAAACCTGTTCCGGTACCTGGTCAAAGTCAAGGAACCGGTACCGGTTAAAACCGGTTCGTTTTTTTTCGGATCCGAGGTCTAAACAACCGGGACTTGTATAATCAATTCCAGATCTGTTTTAAAACCGGTTCCATGGAAAAACCGGTCGAACCGGTCCAAGAAAACCGGTGCTAAATCCTTGATTGTGGGCATAAACGAGGCTCGATTCCGTTTTTTTTTTTTCCCTCTCTACACAATAAACTTAATAAACTTCAACTTTTATTCAATAAACTCATAAACGTCACACATAAAGTACTTGAATCACAAATTTAATACATTTTAACTATTTATTCATCATCGGTTTCATCTTCATCTTCAACTTCGGTGGTGGTCCGTCGAACAGAGACGAAAGTCGGCCATAGTGATCCGGGAGTCCCGTGTGGAAGGGCTCTCGCTCAACGTTAGCGGCGCTTGTAGCTTCATCAAAAGCGACTTCTTTTTCGGAAAGATTGATTACATAACCCTCTTTCACCTCGATCTCTTGTAATTGTTTTTCATATTTCATCGGTTCTTCAAGTATTGAAACGTGTTGTATACGTTCATTCCCATCTAAATAATCCTTCAAGCAAATACACATCTCCAAAGATAAAGGTGTGAGTCTTGTTTTTCTTACCGATAATACCCTTCCACTAGTAGAAAAAGTGGATTATGAAGCAAAGGTAGAAGCTTGTACGCTTAGTAAATCCCAGGCCATTGCGGCTAGAACGGGAAATTGAGATTGCTTTTGTTTTCACCAATTCAAAACATCAAAATTNTGAAACGTGTTGTATACGTTCATTCCCATCTAAATAATCCTTCAAGCAAATACACATCTCCAAAGATAAAGGTGTGAGTCTTGTTTTTCTTACCGATAATACCCTTCCACTAGTAGAAAAAGTGGATTATGAAGCAAAGGTAGAAGCTTGTACGCTTAGTAAATCCCAGGCCATTGCGGCTAGAACGGGAAATTGAGATTGCTTTTGTTTTCACCAATTCAAAACATCAAAATTCTCGAACTCTTCGGGTGTTATAGTGTTTAACCATTTGGTTCCCGTATATCTCCCATATTCGTTGCTCGATAAATTCTCACTCCTAGCTTGTTTACCACTTTCTTGTCTTACATTTGAAAATAAGTCCAAATCCGGATCCACAGTTGAAACCGAACTCCAAATCGTTGAAGCCGAACTCGTTCCCACATTTGTTGTACCATATTTTTCAAAATGAACATCAAATAAATGTTTCAAATTATATTTAAACATGTCTTGTGCTTTTATTACATAAAAGGGTCTATTTGAAGCAAATCCAAATTGTTAGCAATCTTATCTATAAGATATTCCACCCCGCTAATGTTCAAACATGGGTTTACTGCGGCGGCATAAGTAATTACCGGTGGAATTTCTTTAAAATATTTTCTAAATTTTTCTTTCACCGGTACAACCATATTCGCAAAAGGTGGACCATCATATTTTCTAAATATTTTAATTGTTTTCTCTGTTTTCCTTTCTAAACCACAACCCTCCTTCCCCTTTTTCAAAATAGAAATACAAACACTAACTAAACNATCCGAATTTTATATACGGTGATAGCTGTTGGAAAATGGGATAATATCATAATGTTGTGTTTTGTAAACTACGTGCAAAAGGTACAAAATAAACGAACGTGGGATTGATCCATTTGATTGTGTATATGTAAAAAAAACCTTCAAATTTTTACTATACTAATTTTTCAATATCATATTACCACCATCCAGATTAAAGGATATTTGTTTTTTCATAAATACTTTTTAACTGCCTTTTAATCTGACTCATTCAGATGCGGTCAAATATTTGAGTCGTTAAATGTGTTTATTTTTTTCATGTCATTAAGATGCGGTAAGAGGCAAACAGTGGTAAAAGCGTTTGTTTTTTTCTAACCGTTAAAAGGCAGAAAAAGACATAAACCTCTTTGAACTAGATGTGAAGGAGGTGCCTTAACACCTCTTAACATGTTTTATTTTATTATTTTTTTTCAACTTTGTTTTTAACGAGGATGTAAGCCGCGCGTTGCCGCGGGCATTATACAATATTACACTGTGAGGACTAAATTTGCAACGAACCTCTAAGATGAAGGACGAAGCTCGTATGGATTTTTTTTAAAATTGTTGAAGATAACGGTCGTTAGCTACTTAATGTCAAGTTAGTGATCAAGGACTGACTTTGCAATAGATGTATAACATGAAGGACCAATTATTTAAATTATGAGAGGAGTAAATTTGCAATGAACCTCTGAGATGAAGGACCAATTTTGTACGGAATTTTTTTTAAATGTTAAAGATAACGGTCGTTAGTTAACAGTCGTTAATTAACTAACGACCGTTAGTTACTATAGCAGAAATTATTATTTTAAAGATTTACTATTCACTCACTCACAAAATCACTATAGCCGAAATTATTATTTTAAGTTGGGGTTCCCACGCTAAATGTAATGTATATATAATATTAAAAGTACGTTTAAATAGAGTAATTACATAGTTTTTGTTAGATTAAAAATAAAAAACATGTTAATAGTGTTTGTTCAAATTAGAGGGTTTGGTTAGCGGACTTATGTATCTCAATTCTAACTCAACTCATTTAGTTAATTGTTTTGAAAAGTTTAATCTAAACACTGTCACTTTTACTTTTGTCAAATAAACAAGTTTTGACTAAAATACTTCAAAATTTAACTATTTATAAAAAAGATAATAAAAATAAAAAATCATGTTTAATAAAGTTTATTTCTCACGTGAATCCAATTGTTTATATTTAAAGTGTAAAAACTGATTTTAACGTATTTAGACATTTTTACAAAAGCAAACTGGTTTGTTTGATTCAGATTCAGATTTCTTAACCACTTATTCAGGTTAAGATAGAATCAAATTCAGATTTTTCAACCATATATTCAGATTCAGATGTACTGATGAGAAGAAAAATGTTACGTTTTTAGGGGTCGGTTTGAGTCCTAATTCGTATGTTTTTGGTTTGGATTTCACCCAAAGTCGTTTCTTTTCTCATTTTAGGTACTTTTGAAGGGAAAATCACAAAAGAAGCATTTTCGGGCTTTTTCGGAGTGAAAAAGTGCGAAAACAACAAAAACCCAAAAGACCTTGAAGATTACAGAAGGTGACGCCGTCACACTTTACAAGGTGACGCCGTCAGGAACAAGTGAAGTCCAGAATTGGAAAAATACTCGTGACGGGCCAGAGAGTTCGTAGTGCAAATTGGTGACGCCGTCAACCAAGGCCGTCAGATCTGGAACCAGCAATTATGACCACGTCAAGGAAGGCCGTCTGAAAACCCTAATCGCCGAGCTGACGACGTCACCTATTGGGTTGACGCCGTCAGCCCGCGTTTTCTATATATATAGAACGATTTTTCTTTACTTTATATAAAACTTGGAGAACTAGAGTCGAATTTTGGTGTGAAGAACTTTAGGGTTAAACCCTAGTTCGTGTATTAGTGACCTTAGAGGGTATCCTAACCCCTCTAACTTGCATGTTTAATCCAAGATAAGTCTTTATTCATACAATATGTCTATGTGTTGTGTGATTTATGCTTGTACTTGTCTTTCTTTTAACATGCTAGGCTAATTTACTTTGTGTTTGCTTAGATCTAATGAAACCTAACTATTGATTATCATGTGATGTGTATGTTGTGATTGTATTTGGATGAATGTTTCATCTACGTTAGACTAGAGAAAACTGGCTAATCTCCTATACGGTAACAAGCTTGAACGTCTTTAGAAACGTGAATCGTATGTGCGTTATCGATTTTAAGGTAGTATTTCATGCATAGGTTGCTATCGGTGAGCTCATGATAGGATGCTTGACGTATCGTCATAGAGTGAGGTAGGAACTTATAGAGTTAGGGAATTGAACGCACTCCCTACGACTTGTTAGGAATACACCCGTCATCCACGCAAACTCAACATACTAATTACATGGTAAAAGATAGTTAGGGAGTAATGAAATCTAAGTAAACACTATTCTCCACCACTGATTTTCTCTAAAACAAAAAAATACAAAAATATAAGTAGCTTAGAAGTAGATAACTTGGGTTAGTTGACTAGCAACTAATTCCGCCCTATCCTCCAAAACCAGAGATTTTACTGCTTTCATAAAATATAAAAATACAAAAAGAATCTTCCTCCACCCTTAGACCTAGATTAGAGTAGCTTTTAGCCTAACGAACACTATTCCCTGCGAGAGAACGATCAATCCCCCGGTACTTGCCACTTCACTATACTACATCGGTCAGGTACACTGCCTGGTGGGGATTGCAAGCTTCTTGAGATCCCTCGAGAGGTAAAACGTAGTGCGTGTTGCAATCCACGCGCATCATGTACGAACCAGATTCAGACTTTAAACCTGTTAATAAGCAAACAGTAGCACTTATAAGTTCGATTTAATTTTGATAGCGGTTGAAGCCCAATAACAGAACCCATACTTTTGTGAATGACCGTAAAAAGCTTAAAGATAAAAGAATTAGTCCATCATAAATGGGCCTATTGTTTTGGACTTTTCGGCATTGATGTTCCAAATCAAATAAATAGTTCACATAACTTTATAGTTTATACCAAAGCACAATTCCCAATTAACCATTTTCTTCACTATAAAATGCTAGCATGGCACCCACGCATTGCGGATGAAGTGCATGATGGCAATGTTATTTTGGATGGAGATGCACTATAGGATGAAAGCACAATTTCAAGATTTGAGCGAGTAAAAAGATTGAGCAATAGTTGTTTTACCTCAACAAATTCAGCAGTAAATGAGTCCAATCTCTGATTAATCTTTGTAAAAGTTGGTTCAAACCGTTGGTCCATTTCAGTTGCAACTGACGAAAATGACAAGTTTGGTACATCAATTTGCAAAAAAATTAGTTTGTCACACAGAACTGAAAAATGTGACAAATAAGATACATTTTAAAATGATCATCCCTAAAAGTTTACAAAAATACAATAACAATAAGAAATCAATTCTTAGAAATAGTCTTTACTATCATAATATCACTATCTATTTTCAAATTAAAAACATCAGACCACAGGCTTTCTAATCGGTATATCTCCAATAGAAAACTACAATAGCTAGGTCGAAAAAGAACTCTTAACATTTTTATAATATGATAAGTTATTCCGAATCTCACATTACAGTTTTAAATTTGATTTTCTGTTGAAAGATCACCACATATCTCCATGAGAATCACCAAAAAGGTAGTTTTTGTCAATATGCATTTAATTATGAGATCCACTTTGCGCCTTAATGTTTGCCACTTCTCCAACAAAATATTCTCTAAACCAAAAAGATAACTTAATAAACGTAACAATATATTATTTTAGGAAATAATGGAAGGTAACATGAAGTTAGACAAAAGTCAGGCTGCCCACACTAAGGACCTCCAATTCCCTCATTTTTCCTGTCACGTCAGCTTTTTCTCTCCAGCGACCTGCAGGCGATTGGGTGCCCCAGTAAGGCGACCTGCACTATAAAAAACATACCCCACAAATATAACTTTTATATTTAATACTTCACACAAAAAGCACTCACATGAAAAAAAAAAANGGGTTTTTTTCCTTTGGCGATCGATTGATGATTATTTCCTACAGTAAGGGGATTGGGTGATGATCGATTGGGGAAAAGAAAATAAGTCGATCGAGGGGTGTTACTGTGAGCAGCCTCAGGCATGTGGAGATTAAAAAGCCAAACTTGAAATTTGTAGAAGTTAGTGTATCCGTGTGAAGCTGAACTATTTATACCCCCACATGCGTATATTGATATTCATACCAAGGTCTCTTTCAAAAGTCTTGTAATGTTAACGCTTCAAATGTTACTTTATACTTAAACTATTTTGATGTCACATCAGTGTCATATCATAAACGTTAATTAGTTTGAATGATAAATATATTGAAAGTTAGTTGTCTTAAACTGATATTCTTGAATGTAAACTACTTAATTTTTGAAATATGTAACTAATTGTCCGGTAGTTGTTTGCACTTGCAATTATAATAGTCCCGGTGACTTAGCTTGCATATTCAGAAAAGTGGTTAACATGGTCAAATTTGATGATCATAGATGATATTTTTGTATACAATAATCTTTGAGATAATACCCCAATGATTGAGTAGAGAAAGTTTCTTCGAAACAAGAATGGCGAGCTTCGATTTACATAGCCAAAAAGAGGTAACTGTAACTTTCACAATGAGAACAACATACTCCCTAGTAGTTTTCCGTCCTTGAGGGTGTAAACACCACATTTTAAACATGACGAAAAACAATAAGCCATAGAATACATATGAACTTATGAATTATGCCAATTTTATAGTTACATTTTGTTTCTATTCTATATTTCTATGTATAGTTTTAGTTTATTCACAGCTTGTCAGCTCCTTCAACATGTGTACACTACAAATTGAGAATTTAAATACGGTTTTTACGCGTTTATCATTTTAATATAAAGTTAAGAATAAACTACTATATACATTCCAACTTTAGACTTTTATAATCTCTTTTTGGGTCATACCCACATGGCCACAACCCCAAAAAGGTATTATTTGTCATTATGTGTGTATTGGGAACCATATCTTCTCTTTTATTTTCTTGCCCATGCTTTTCTAACATGTATTTAGTCAATTTGTGATAGAAAGCCCATTCAACCACATCTTTGTTCATTCATTATTAAATTGTCAATGTACAATAAACAAATGTGCTAAATTGCACAAGAGACGTATGATTTGGGGGTTGATGCATTTCACCTTTTAGGTGCCAAAAAGTACATATATAATATGTAGCACCACTTGGTTTTATAATACATAATAATGAACTTTTGAACTTTATGAAAGATTGCAATCTCATGCTCAACAACCAAAATCAAATGATTTTATGCAAGTAATCAAGCAAGGTAAAAGAGTAAAGTGAATAATAACGTAATTTAAGATTTTCGAAATGGTACGAATAAGATTTAGGATTCACGGCTTGTTAATATTTTAATGACAAATGTAATTACCATTTCTAAGATCAAAATTTTCATACTTGTTCATGTATTAGTGGGTATTTTGTAATCACTTTTATTGAGTTGTGGAGTAAAATTTTGAAATGAAGTTAGGCTAATCCACAATGCATGCATGGCTAGACCACAATGTTCATATTTGTGGTAGCTTTCATCATAATACTTGTAAACATGAATAACTAAGGATTCCTATAGAAACTGTTATCGCTTGACCAAGCCTTGCCTAATTCATTTATGTGATGTTTCAAAAGCTATAAACTAACATCACATTGAAGTCTTCAATATAATTCCATGCTTATTTGGGTGTGGAATTCAACAAAAAAACATCATATATATGTGGGTAATTTTCATAAGTTATAGACCAAAGATGGTTCATATAAGTTGACTTTGACTTTCAAATAGAGGCATAAATTCAATGGAAAAGTGGCCATGAAAGCAACCCCTGGACGGCCCATAAAGTCCTGATAGAAAAGCCCCATCCCCCCGTTATACCTTTTCGTGTTTCCATTATAAGTTAGTGCGTTAACATCCTTCAATTTACGGAAATAGACTATAGATACCCATACATTTTGATATCATCACATAATGCAAATATTAAGTTTTTATTTATTTATTAAGTAATTAGTTGTTCAAACGGTATTGCTTCTGTTTCTTAGACTGAAGGGCTGAATAAACTTATTGAATATGAATGATAAGTACCTTCCGATCTAATTGTTTGACGTCTGACTGTCACAAATAATTGCTATTAAAAACTTAAAAACAGACACATCAACTTTATTTTAATAAGAACTTCAGACTCTATAAAAGTTAGCACAAACCACAGAGTTAGTATTTTTAATTCACACAAATGGTGATTATTGAGTTTTAAAGAACTTGGGTATTTTGTTGGTCACAACAAAAATGGGAAGTGATCACCCCTTCAATTGTTTTCTCACAAGCAGCATGTTACATTAATTGTATCCAAAAAGAAAACAAAGTGCTTGTAGGTAATATGGGATCACATTATACACCACTAATTGTATTTTGAAACTAATATATACATATATGGCACTAAAAATTGACATAGAGACGAAATCCCTTTCTTAACAGACGCACATATTGCATTGCGTGCAACAACTCGATCACCTAGCAATAATGTGCACTGAACTTTGGTGTGCATTTCCATATGCAAACTTGAAAAGCTAACTACTAGAGCAACATGGTAGATGCCAAATACCAACTTGAAAAAGATGCAACCATGCTAAATGATATTTATCACAAATGACAAAACTCAAGGGACTTGACCATTCTTTTATTAAAACTAAAAGGGTTCTATATATATTTCATCAATAACAAAGGACATATATCATAAATCGTTTAATAAAATACTTGTTTCACACTCCAACTGCAAGAATAAATCAAGGATAAAAAGAACCCCTCCTCACCCATAACCCATCAACTTCACCTTCATTTCACAACACACAAAAGGCAACAACAACAACAACAACAACAAAAAAAGATTTAACCAAAATGAAGATTCAATGTGACATGTGTGAGAAACAAGAAGCCTCAGTTTACTGCACCGCAGACGAGGCTTCTTTATGTCACGGATGTGACCGGCGTGTCCACCATGCCAACAAACTCGCAAACAAACATTCTCGTTTTGTCCTTAATGATTCATCCGATCAACCTCCTCGTTGCGATATTTGTCAGGTAACATATAAAGATAGTTTCCTAAAATAGCATGATACTTTATATGCTTTTACTAATTATAGTAACAAAGTATGAAAGTACCATAAATAGCATCATAGTTTCAACTTTTTACCAAATATAGAAATACCAATATAGTACTTGTTTTTTACTAAAAATAGTAAGATACGTAAGTATTACTCCGTACTTTCTATACAGATTTTTTTTTTTTTTTTTTTTTTTTTTTTTTTTTTTTTTTTTCCCTCTAGAATTGGTGGGGGGGAATTATATTACTATGATTGGTGACAAAAAAATTTGCAAGTAAATTAATGTGATCATTAACAGTATACAAGTCCGTTAGTGTGTTCAAGGAGATCATAACTTAAGTATGTCATTGCAACTGATAATTTTCATAGTATGTTAGTACTATTATTGATATACATTGGTTGTCCTTAATGATTCAAACTAATACGAGTTTCATATTTCGCAAACAGGATAAAAGAGCATTTTTCTTTTGCAAAGAAGACAGGGCGATTCTTTGTAGACAATGTGATATGTCAATACATGGAGCAAACGAACACACACAATATCACAACCGGTTTCTTCTAGCGGGCGTTCAGTTGTCAGCATCGTCCTCTTGTTACGATAGTTCATGTTCTTCAGACTCAAATGTATCTAGCGAAATCGATAGCCAAAAATGCTTCAAAGTTTCCAAAGATCAAAATACTAGAGCAACTAACAACTCGACATCCATGAATGGGAATAGTAGTAATGGTGTGAGCCAAGAAGAAGGTGTTTCGATGGAGACTAGTAGCTTTTCAGAGTACTTAATGGAGACTTTGCCAGAATGGCATTTTGACGAGTTTCTTGATCCTTCTGCTTCCCATCCGTACGGATTCTATGAGGTTTGTAATCATAAACAAACCATGCATATATAATATATTGCGTTTTGAAAATAAATTATTTGATAATCAAATTTCATAAAAGTTCAAAAACTTAAATCAATAATGTTGATCTCATCTTAAAAAGGTCATTTTAGTGTTTTCTGTTTTTTAAACTCATGAAGTAATGAGATAATCTATTTTAAAATGGAATGAAATCTATGACAAAAGATTCTAAAAGGATGAGTGATGTCTTGACAGGCTTATGACAGTGGTACATGTACCTTACCATTTATGGCACATGAATCCGACAACAATGAAGATTTTGGTACTTTATGGTCAGAAGATTTGGGTACTTTGGTAAATTCATCATCTTCAAGCATGGATCACTATACATCAAGATCAAGTACTTTGTCAAAGAGATTATACATCAATGATATGGAGAGTTTGAATAAAGATCAATACACATTCAACTCATCTAGCAAAAGACCAAGACAATTATGGTAGACTAGATTTCTTTGTTTTATTTTTTCTTCCTTTTTGGCAACAATTAGGAGTTGTGTACTTTTTTTAGTCCTAGTTGAAGTCTGCACAAATGCGAGTAAAACCACTCATTTTACGTCAAATTATCTTATGGAGTTATGGGTCTAGAGTAGATTTATCGGAAAAATGTTTGAATGCATATGCAACTTGTTACAAACTTACAATGTAAAT
The DNA here is from genome assembly GCA_014162995.1 of Artemisia annua. Classification (NCBI taxonomy): domain Eukaryota; kingdom Viridiplantae; phylum Streptophyta; class Magnoliopsida; order Asterales; family Asteraceae; genus Artemisia; species Artemisia annua. The sequence goes on from LBNU01022673.1 coordinate 138,077, forward strand.
TATGATCATTCTTGTGCACGTTTATACACAAATGACAACATGAAGCTCTAAACTGCAAGCTTAAGGTTGTCGCAGCCCCATTAGGCCATTAAATGTATTCATAATTCAAAAGTTTCCAAAAGCAAGACGATAGAGAGCCATTTCTGTTTCTAAGGATACAAGGAAGTTAGTTTTGAATATCATCTTATGTATCATCATATTTATACGTTTGGAAAAGTTTTCTTATGTTTTTTATGCTTGTCTTGAGACTTGATGAGTCCCCGATTAGAAAAACCACAAATGAATATGCAAGTTGATCTCATATTTAAACAGTTTGAGCCAGTCAGAAACAATTACCATTGGACAAATAGATTAACTAAGTTGGATCAGTTGTGGCAAGAACATATAAGATTATTGCTTTATTTGAGAAAACACATGAATAAGTTTTGGGATCGGATACCTCAACACAAAACAACTAAAATAATACTTACGGATTGGCATTTCTCATGAAAAATGAGTTATAAGACATGTCCTTGATTGAAGGAAAGTTAAGCTGGATGGGAAAAACTAACCATGTTGAATTACAATAATGAATGAAAGATTGATGTAGCACACAATCAATTAACATGGTTATGACCCAATATAAAAAGGTTGGAAAGTTCAAAAACCACTAAGCTACATCCCAAAATCATAATATTTTTAGGAAAAAGTATCTAATTTTGAGGTCATGCCACAAACAATACCATCTGCATTGCTTCAAAAACCGAAGGTTTGTGTTTGAAGGCATGTGTTTTATTCTGTTTGAATATGTTTGTTTTAAGGTTAGAGGTTTGATAAATTGATTTTGATATGCAAAATTTAGGCATCTTCCATAACCGTCTAAAGGCGAGTTTAGCAATCCATAACCACATACCCATAGTGATACCCTAGTGCAAACCAAACACCATCTAACTCAAGCAGAAAATGTAGTTTGGCATATATTGTATATCACAACAAAATGTAGTTCTGCTCTTTACAAATATATTTACCTATACTTATACAAATTACCTAAGGTCTTATCCGCCAACCCATTTGGATGTAATGTACATATCATTAACACTAACTTACCTGGAACAATACGATGTGCACATCCTACTGAACCTGTCGATTTTACCATCCAAAATGTATAACATTGTTTTGTCTCATTCTTCGGCATACGTCACAATTATCTTCATGGTCACAACCACATATTTCATAAAAAAGATGTTTTTAGCAGTTGCTTTTTTAAACCACCGTATATGAAATTTTTACTATTATAAACTAACTATTATACGTGTAAAATTTTTCTTACAACAACATGTTTTGTAATAGTATTACATAACTCTTCTATCTATTGCTAGTACAAATTTTATGAAGGTCACCCACTATGGTCATCTGAGTCTCTAGTAACATGACCCTTATTTCGTTTAAGCATTTCCTTGATCTCTGCCTCTTTCCTATCGTAAAAATCAATCAAATCCTTAAAACTAATTGTTCTTAAGGGTCGTCTGCTACTTCGTGTTGCAGAGTCAGACTCCACTGCCTCGTGAGCCTCTTCTTCTTCAGGATTAAACCGACGGAATTGGCACAACATCCTACAGAAGAATATGCTAAGAGATATGAAGCACGCGACACCACATATGAGGAATAGACCCCAGAAATTGCTCAGAGAGAGGCTGTTTTCTTGGACATCTGTAGTTTGAGATGAACATGAAGCGGCTGACAGCCATTTATCGTGAATTCGCTGTAGGTCTCCGTTTTCTGAGAGTTGGAGGATGGCGGTTGATAAGTCAACTGCCAGAGGAGAATCTCGCTGGAATGCCTGAAAAGTCAAACCGGATAGTTTTTTAGCTTTAGAATTGATATGAAAATTTGAAATGTTCAAGATGCCTTAGCTAGTTTTAACTTCACGGACTTCATTAAATCAGAACATCAATCGTTTTAAAAAAATATGAATCGAAATTATTTAAAAGTTATGGAGTTTGACCTCACAAGTCAAACTGTCTCCCATCTTAAGAAGATGCTGACTTTTGAAGTCAACCAAACAAGTTTACAACTATAGCATTGATGTGCATTCTTGAACTATTTTGGAAGCTTATAAAATATAGCGCATCATAAAGAACAGCACAAACACATAGATATGTCCGTAAAACATAGTAGAAAATCTATGACGAGTAAGTGGAGGACGCAAAAAAGGGGTCAAAAAGCGTTATTTTAAGCGTGGGTCAAAACAGGTCGGATCGAGCTAGAAAATCTATGACGAGCAAGTAGAGGTTGCAAAAAACACATTTGTCCATTTCTCAATATTTTATTGGATACAAAGCTATGTGAGTGGCCCATTAACATAGAGGTTGTGGGTTCAAGTCTTGTTGGAGACATTGTGAGGTATTACGTGTGAGATATATGGCATAGGAGTTTAAAGTTGCCGTTCTAAAAATAACTATGTTATTATAGTCATAACAATAATATTCTTATTTAATTTAAACGATTTAGGTGGGTTTATGCGGTAAAAACGCCATCCAGGTGACTTTTGACTCGTTCAACCCATTTGGCCTGTTTCCGTTTTACCAAAACTATATTATTTTTACCCATTGGAGATAAAAGATTGGCGAGTAAAATAAATTGGGAAAAGTAACTTACGAAACCCCAACCACTTTTAGTAAACTCCTGACCAACGATCCTGAACTCGCACTTGGTGTAACGCATAAAGAGCTCAACATAAGGAAGCTCATCAACAATAGCAGTCACCCCACCATTTTTTGGACCTAAACGAAGAGCATTCATATACTCCTCCTCACCTCTTAACGGTTTAATCCTATACTCCGCTATATTAAGCTCTCGAATCAAATAGTTATATGCAAAAGTTCCATCTTGAACTCCAATCGGTTCGTTACTTGATATCAAACTATCTATCCCTTCAATTCGTGAAGTCAATTGTTGTACCGTCAGAATTGAAGTCAAACTAGCTGTGTAACTTGAGTTGATAATCAACACTACAAACAGCCACAAGATCAGTACTAACCGTCCCAACGTGCTCACAGTGTTCTCTCCTGTACGTAGAAAAAAATATCAAAGTTTTCGTTTTATAGGATTTTCATGTACATAAAAAAAACATCAGTTTTCGTCTAATATATTTATCATGCACATTAAAAAATAGTTTAAATTTTTCGTCTTAAGATTTTCTTGCATATAAAAGGGGACACTTCAAACTTTCCTTTTAAGATATCCATGCACAAAAAATTTCAAAATTGTCATCTTTAAGATTTTCATCGGTTGAGGCAAGATTCGTAACTTACTATGTGAAAAGAACATCGTTGAGAAGCTAAACCTGAAATTTCAAGAAAAAACCATCCATATCAGATAAAGAGTGTGTTTGGATAGTGAGTTGTTATAAAACGGAACACGGGCAGATAAGATACTAACCAAAAGATTGTGATGAGTTGTTGACTCGGTGGTCCACGAAATTCATGATTTAGACGATGCTCAAGAATCCAAACAACGAATCCAACAAAAAGAAAGAATCCACCAGTGACTAGCCACATTTCAATAGTGAATGGTTTAAGAAATGCCCATGGTTTGGGTTTGGCTGCCTTGACAGCAACAACTATCACAAGCCCGGATTCCATGTACGGTTGAGTAAAGTCAACTAATCTGGTTCGGTTTGTAGTAATAGTAACATCTCCCACTGCTGCATCATACGTCTGAAAATTGAGGAAAATCAAGATAATGTTATTACCCTACACATTTGACTTTTAAGCTCAACAACATGCTTTTTCAAAATGTGAAGTTTTACAAATCACCATTCCAACACCAACATACTCCTAATCACAGCCCTTATTACAAGTGCAATGCAGTAAGAAAATAATGCTTCAAATCCGAAAATCTCATATTAAATATCGACTATTATTTTTGAGCTGTGATACGTAAAAATAGTCAAACCACTGGATCATACTTCTGAAAATTTTGGAAATTAACATCATATCCTTATCCTACAGCTTTCACTTATAAAGTTATAATGTCAACATAATACGTTTCAAACCTATATTTTTTTATTGTTTCTCAACAAAAATCCAACATCAACAAAGTGAAATGCAGTACAAAACTCTATCTTCAAAATTAACTATTTCATGTTAAATTTCAGCATCTTTTTAAAAAGGGCTTGAGTTTAAAAAAGGAAACTGTAAGACGAGTACTTACATTGTCAGCAACAGCATTCACAAGATTGGTGTAGCTTGGGTTTCGTTTCCCATCGCCATATAAAATGTACTTTCGAGGGACGGGGTAAGGAAGTAAATTGACAGCAGCTTCAAAAACATCGATACAATATCCTCTTACACCTCCTGAAGACTTATCTTTCGTCACAACTTCTTTATAACTGTACCTATACGGGACTGCAACTCTTAAAGGCTTCCCATTGTTCGGAAAAACCCAACCACGAGGCTTTTTACTCGTTTCACCAGGCCAGATTACACTATAAAGACGTTGACCATCAACAGATTTGTTAGTATGCTTTGCATACAACGATTCAGGAGTAGCAATGGATAGTCCCGAATGGTTTGACCAATAGCCAATAGTCCGTAACCCGGTCCCACCTATGTTAACCAAATCATAAGCCGGATGAACCAAGTTCCTTTCTTCGTCAAAGTTCACCTCACCAGTCAAACCCGTGAACGTCGTGTTTAGAATTGTTTCTAAAAGCTTATTTCCTTCATTAAATATCCGAAGAGCTGATAACTTGAGCTCGCTTCCGTTATTGTTTATAAGTTGAGAATCATATGAAAAAGTTATACTTTCTCCGGATTTTAAAAATGTGTCAAGAGCATGAGCAAGTAACCAAACAGAATCATAAGCATAAAGAGCATATGAATTAAAACTTGACGTATCTTTATCCTTAATGCTTTTCCATTTACTTGTAAAAGATTTTTTTCTATCTGAACTTGACGTATGTTGACGCAATGCAACAACCCCTTGTATAAGATTCATTGTGTCAAGATCTGGTAAATCCGACGAATCCAAAACCGATGTAAGCCAATCTGTACTAATCCAAACATACCCACTATTTAACATCCCAAGCTTATCTGCCACTTTAAAAACCTGAAGACCCGAGTCAGGATTTACATGAACAACAAAAACCCGACACTCCATTAAGTTGACTTCAGTTAGTTTTTCAGTTATGTCATTTAATGATGCACCTGGTGTAAACGAGGCTTTATAAGAAATCTTGGCACGTTTGTTTGCAAGGGCATCTCCTAAAGCTGAAATACCATTTCTACCATAATCATCGTCTACAAAAATGGCAATGACTTCTTTCCACTCAAAATGTGTGACTAAATCTGTTATGGCTGACATTTGGTGGTAGTCATTTTGTGTGGTGCGGATGAAGTATGGGTATTGAAGTGATGACAGCGTTGGGTCGGTTGCACCAAATGAAAGGAGTGGTATTTGAAGTTCGTTTACTACATGGGAGATAACGTGTGCTATGCCGGATGATTGTGGCCCTATTGCAGCTACTACATCATTTTCCATCAACTGCAAAGCTACATCAGTAAGGAAACAATACATTAAAGACATAGAATATACGGAGTACATAGATTAAAAGTTTGTATCATAAAATTTTAATTGCACATAAAAATTTATGGTCTCCATTCTTATTTATCCACTATTATTAGAACTCATGTGACTGAGTCCGAGTAGGATTACATCTGTATTATAATTTAGATATAACTTGTATGCATGCGTCCATATCCTAGTACCCAATTCGGCCCCATCACGTGATCTATACTTAGGTCCAGAGAATCATGTTGCGGCCAAACTTGTTTGATCGGATTAAAGTTAGTGGCCACATGACGCAAACCGATCGGGTGGCATCATGACATGATCATATAGATACGCATATAAGCTGGATTTCAGATTTATAGATTAATTGAGCTGCTTATCTTTAGCGGATGAAATAGTATTTCAAAAATACTTATGTGCTTATTTAAAAATACTTATGTGCTTTATAGGCAATAGCTTAGAATAAGCGCCTACTAAGCCGCTTATCTTTAAAGGATGAAATAGTTTTTTCAATCATAACACACAAAACTGCTTATCAATAAAAACTACAATAAGCAATCCCGAACATTATACTCAGTGTTGTATACTTGTATAGTTAAACATATACAATAGCATTGGTGATCATATAACATGCCAATGATTACTCATTTCCAAAAAAAGAAAACTAAGAAATAAGTTGCACATAAACTGAAAATACCTCCAATGGTGCCAAGAAATCCACTACAGTTAGTATCATGCAAAATAAGATTCAACCGAGTTCCACGAAGAACATCTGGACTAGAATTAACATCATCTATAGCAGCTACAACAGCAGGCTTTGCAGACCGCCCAATAACCGAATTCACAGTAAACAAAGCTCCAACATTCACAACTTTAGGCACTCCTAATGGCGATGAAACTGTTGTATTTGCAACTATACCCTTAACTGCCACTGGCACCACCATAACCACCCACAAGCCAAAAACCAACAAATTAACCATTTCTCTCATTATTACCACTTACCCTTTATGGAATTTGAGTCAATAACAATATATCATTCTTGTACAAGATATAAAGCAGAAAACTTTAAGTTTGGGCAAAGAATCAAGATTATCAAGAACATTAGCACCTAATCACACAGATTAAATAAAATCATATAAGTTTAAGGTTTTGGAACAGAGAATCAACTGTAGCAATGGCAGTAAGATATGCATATGCCCACATGGGAAAAACTGTAAATAAAGTCCAAAAATCATAAACTAGCTACTACTAGTATTTAAAAAAAGTAAGGCAAGATTAAGATACTAGGAACTTACATAAAACTATAGATATTACTAAAGTTTAATAATTGTTTATGTTTTGTTTTGTTCTGTAGTCATATACTGACACCCACAAGCTGGGGAGCTAGATAAAGTTTACTATAACAATCTTGTGTTCATGGCAAAGAATAATTCTTTTTGGCTAATTGTGGTAGGTTTTCATCCTCTAGTCAATTCTAATATTCTAGTACATTCTAGCCTACTTAAGTGAATAATACTAAAAGTTTTAAGAAAATGATAACTGCTGTATCAATACGTATGTTTATTATAAAACTTAAGTGATACTTAGTGTAAGTGAGTGGGGATTAATTCTATATTAGTGGTAATTGATTAGCCTATTTTAGTATTGATTATTATGGATTTAGATGAGCAGTTTGCCTGGACAAGTGTCTAAGGTATCTTGGTGGTGGGTCTAAAAACGTGTAACATGTGGATTTTTGCTTTTGAGATTCTATATTACGTTCTAGAATGTGTTTGGTACTAACATTGTTTATTTGTTTATTGTTTATTGGTTTTTTGATACTTGACTAGTCTTTTTTTTTTTTTTTTGCAAATGGTGAATATTAATATTAAATAATCTCCAAACAGAATTACAAATATAAGAGTAGCAACAAGCATTGGACAACCCCAATCTTGGGCATTCAAACAGAAAACAGATACATTCAGACTAACATATCTATGTTATGGTGATAAACAGATACTACTAATTCTAGCAGATTATACTTCCTCAGATAGAACAGAGTTCATATTCACTTGCTAACACAAATTCATCAGATGCTATCAATCAAAGAACACCATCAATTCACCATTTTGTGCACCACCATCTAGCTAATTCCCCAATCCTCTCTACTAAACACTCATCCTGCCACCACAGTAGTAAAGTAGAGATGGATTGAGGCTTCACTAGGCACCCATAACCCATCCATGGAGGGGCTCTTCCAAACCGCCTACATTTTCCTCTCAATGGAAGGCTTCAACTGTTTGGAAACACACACCCCCCATGATGACCACCATTCCTCCTGTGATGATGTATTGGGGGGACCAAGAAGGTTCATCTTTCACGACCTCTCTATTCCCCCATCATACACATCCACCCAAGCTACTTACCCTTCACAGTGATCACAATCTTTATTATGGTACATTTCACTGGAATTAGACCTCCTTACTTTCCCCATATCTCAATATTTCCTCCCTAGGCAATATTGAAGCATATGGTTACTAGCAAGGTACAGTCACACCAATGAAACTCCAAGTACAAGATTTGATCACTGTAGTAGCCTGCATAGATTCCAGAAAGCTCAAAATGTCCAAATAGATTTGTTGAAACCAATACTTCAGATGCAGGATACTACCTTACCAACCACGTGTTATCCCAACACCCCATATCACAGCTTTTCATTCATAACAACTTCCCATATTTTGCAAACATTCTCAATTTGTGTAGTTTTCCTCACAGTCAGGCTGGAAAGTTTCAGTCTCATGTAGTTAATCACATTCCTTGACACTCCTTGGCTTCATTTTTTTCATTTGTGAAAAGCCTCTTATTCCTTTCATGCCAGATGGAATAAACACAGGCAGTCAAATTAGAAGTTCTNTAGATGGGAGATTTTAAGCTTTTTGCAGCCCCAATGGTACTTGAATTTGCCATCATCATCAATCTGTTTCTTCAATAAAAGAGTAAATACCTCCATAATGAGAGTGAATATGTAAGGAGACATGGGGTCCCCTTGTCTAAGACCTCTCCCCCCTTTGAAGTAACCAGCTCTCTCATTATTAACATTTATAGTAAAAGTTGCACTTCTGACACATACCATAATCCACTTAATCATCATATCAGGGAACTTGAACATATGAAGAGTGTCCTCCAAAAAATCCCAATTCACAGTATCATAGGCTTTTTGAATGTCAATCTTTAAAGCTACTCTTCTAGCCCCATTCTTCCAATTATACCCTTTAAGAAGTTCTTGTGTCAAAAGGATGTTGTCTGTTATTTGCCTCCCAGGAATGAAAGCACTTTGGGTTTGACTAACAAGCTTGCAAAGAGCATTTTTCAGCCTGTTAGTGAGTATCTTGCTAATGATCTTATATAGAACATTGCAGCATGCAATTGGTCTATAATCAGACACCTTTTGTGGAGTTTTACTCTTGGGAACAAGTGTGATCAAGGTTGCATTAACTTCTCCAAGGAGCTTGCCATTTCTAAAGAATTCTTTTATAGCATCACAAACATCACATCCAATTATGTTCCAAGCTTTCTTGTAGAATTTAGCTGTGTATCCATCTGGACCAGGAGCTTTATCATCACAAATATCAAATAGAGCCTCTTTGACCTCCTGATCATTGACATCTTTAATCATGATCATAGCATCTTCATTGGTGACAGTATTGGCATTGAGACAATTAAGATCCAGCTTCTGCACAGGAATAGCAACTCCAAGGAATCTTTGAAAGTGTTGCACAAACTGTTCTGCAACTTGATGTCCATCAAACCTATCACCATTTTCATTACTGATAGATTCAATTCTGCTCTTATGTGCCCTTCCTTTGAGTATAGCATGGAAGAACTTGCTATTCTTGTCACCATTACTGAGCCAGTCTATCTTAGCTTTCTGCGTTAAAAACTTCTCTTCATCTTGAACAGCAGTCTTGTATTCATGTAAGATAAAAGCTTCTTCTTGTTTAAAGTTGGCATTATGAGGATCTTTATCAATCTTAGCTTGGACAGCTTTAAGCTTTTCTCTCCATTCAGTGACTTTCTCATGTAGGTTGCCAAACTTCCAACTCAACTTTTTCATATGATTCTTCAAATTCTTGAGTTTTTTCACCAACTTAAACATATAACAACCCTCCTCATGATAATGCCATTCATTCTGCACAGTTACAAGAAATTCAGGTTTATCAGTAATGAAGTTAGAAAATCTAAATGCCTTGTTCTTTTTTCTCATCATTTTGGGAATAATGAGTATAGCAGGGCTATGGTCAGAAGTAAGGTGAGGCAAGAATTGACCATATGAATTAGTAAATATGCTACTTGACTAGTCTTAAAAGTGTCCATGATCAAGAAATATATCTAGTAGTACTTATTTGTATATGAAAGGCGTTTTTTGGTGAGTTTAGTAATCATATAATGACATCCATAACATTACAAAATATGGTACCTACACCCATATAACCAAAAGCATAATGGTTTTTGTTAGTCTTTCCCACGGGCCCCTATTTTTTATTTATTTATTTATTTTTATTATTATTTTTTTTTCTTTCCGATGCAGCGGTGGTTTGTGCTTGATCTTTGTTACTGTAGCCAACCAACGTGTAACTTTGTCATTGAAGACTAGATTGTTCCTTGAAAACCACACATACCATATCTTTCATGGCCCAACAAGCTTCCATCTTTTGCTAAGATGAGGAATTTACTACAATCTCTAACAACCTATTTCTTTTTGTTCACACCACAAATTTTTCAGACTTTACACTAGTAGTAATAGCGACCTGACAAGTTATTAGACCACTCTGTCACATAAGTACCGCATCAACTTCTCTCTCATATACCAAACATATGACTCTAAGCCCGTAGTAAGGCGACCCAGTCACAACTAAAAACATACTCTACAAAAATTAATTAAATATGAATCTACACGCATAACGCAAATGCAACCATTTCGAGTTCGGCATCTGGAGGTATCGAATGCCCAAATGGCTGAGGGCTGAGGGGGAATTGCGTTCTTTGGGTTCTAACACATGTAAGGGTGGGGTTTATGGGGGGTGGGGTCATTACTCCTCATTATTAGAGAAAGACGTTCAGAGACCCCACCGCAAATGGTGAAGTTGTGCCTCTAATTTGCGACTGGATATAGGGTGGTCTTTGTACATGTGCGCACCTGTTACTTTATTTTTCTACTTACTATACAACACTTATGAGCCGGAAGTCGTGATAGAAACAACCAATATCAAGAAACTTTACAAAAGAATTTTCTTTGTGTATAGAAAAAATAGTTTACACACTATACATCTTTTAAAGTATATTTTTTTATGAACGTATTTCTATTATTAACATTTTTTATTACACTTATCCCCACATAGATAGAAATCATAAATAAAAGAGCATTAAAAAAAAAAAAAAAAAAAGTACACCTTATACTGATGTGGAGGTAACTTTGAAAAGTATATTTTATGAGTATTCATTATGATTATCGATTGAATGACCACTTAGAAACATTCGCATGTATTTGCTTGAAAAATTGTCATGTTTTTTTTTTTTTTTTTTTTCTTTTTTTTTTTTTTTTTTTCTTTTTTCTTTTTTTTTTAATAAAAGACCTTGTTTTACTTTTGTGGTTTAATTTTTCAATAAAACTCCAAAAAGTTATTTAGATGTTTCTTGAGTCATTCATTATGATTTAACAATATTTTTAGATTTGTAGTCTATAATGTATTTTAAAATTCTATTTATTGATTGTGCATTTTCGCGCATCTAAAAATTCTATTATGTACTTGTGCATTTTAAAATCATGTGTGAAGATAATTGGTAAAAGCTAATGTAGTGTGTACATTATGCGTTAACAATGCTTAAAAAACACGTTACATGCATATTAAGATCAAAAAAATTTAGAAGAGTGGTACATGTTGAATTAACCACTTGTATTGCTTAAAAACACATTATTCGAATCATCCTTATAAAATTTAGAGTAAACTCGCACAAGTACAATCCATTTTGGTTTAACCGCCGATTCGCATTATACACTCCTCCTCGCAAGAAAGGTTTCAACCACAATACATCAACTCCGGTTAGTAAAGTTAAGCCTATATACATCCCTCCGTTCAAAATGAAGGACAAACGGGCGCAAATTATTTCTCTGTTATCTCCTAACCGAGATAGAAAATATTTACACGTTGATCCTCTGGGGTTAACTATATTTGCACCGTTAGTCATTTTTTACGTGTCGTCCCGTTTTTTTTTTACCGCCTTTTGTTCTGTTTTTTTACGTTCTTGTCGCGTTTATTTTACCGTTTCATCCTTTTTTATACGCTTTTCATCCCGCTTTTTTCACGTTTCCGTCGTTTTTTAAGTTTTCTTCAGTTTTTTTTACGTTTTCGTCCGCTTTTTAGCGTTTTCATCCCTTTAAGTTTTCGTCCGACTTTTTTTCGTTTTCATTCCATTTTTTAGGCGTTTCATCCCATTTTTTTACGTTTTTGCTCATTTTTTTTTTCGTTTTTGTCCGTTTTTTTATGTTTTCGACAGTTTTTTTTAGTTTTTGTCGTTTTTCGTCAACTTTTTACGTTTTTAATATTTTTTTATACTGTTTTCGCCTTATTTTTAACGTTTTCCCCGTTTTTTTATGTTTTCGTCGTTTTTTACCGCTTTTGTCCGTTTTTGTTTGTTTTTATAATGCTTTTTTAACGTTTTTGTCTTTTTTTTTTTTTTTTTTTTTTTTTTTTTTTTTTTTTTTTTTTGTTACGTTTTTGTCCGTTTTTATGTTTTCATTCGTAAAAAAGCAGATGGATATATGTACAATTTTGGATGTGAGGGTTTTAATTATAGCATAAAGTTTGTTCCTCCCTAAAAGAAGATAGTTAGACCAAAACGAAAAACGAAAGTATAGTTTACATGTAATCTATTGTGTTACATGTGTGAAATCAAATGAAAGAACTTTCTGAGAGAGAAAAGTATAGCATCCTTTTATGTATTGATTTTCTTAAACAATATAACGTAAAACTAGATAGATAGTTACATAAAAGAGTTTATAATACAATCGGCGAACGTCTTTGTAAATGTTTGTTGTTTGTATAATTGTATCTTATAGCGTCTTGCTAGTTTTGTTATTGTATATTGATGCTCAAATAAAGTTTAAAATAAAATGATCATATGTTATAAACAGGAGGTAGTAAATGACTACTAGTTGTCAAAGATAACAACATTTAACTAAAACCTTACCAAAAAATTATGCATTTTTATATATAGTATGGTCTATGAAATTTTGTTGTACTATTTTAACAAACAAAAGAAGTTCTGATTTTGACTATTCTCATTTCATTTTGAAATAAAACCAGGTCTCATCACAAATATTAGTTTTTTGGAGTCAAAGCCTCAAAATTGACCCATAAAACAAAAGTAATACATAGTCAAAACCTCTAAAAGGTAAAAAAGGCCTCGATATATTTTTTTTGGTGTTAAGGTGAATTTTATATTACTTCCAAATTTTGTGCAATATAAGAATAGAAGTCACAGATTTGGACATTCCCCAAACCTTGATACAGACAATATCTATACTACTGATGTCTGATGAACATATCAGCCATCTACAATACTACACCAGACAGTACTCAAACATACAAGATACATTCTTGCATTTGCTATATACTAAATCAGCCAATGTCTTGCATTTGAATTCACCTTTTAGCACAACCATCTAGCTACATTTCCAACTCCCTTTCCTACCATATCACTCAACCAACATCCACAGTAATGTAGGTAGGATAAGGTGCTGGCATCACTAGGAACCCTTTACCCTTCCAGTCAAGAGCTCTTCCAAACAACCTACATTTCCATCTTTTAAGAACGGCTTTAGCTGTTTGGAAACACATACCTTGAGGGAAGCCCATCCATTCCTCCTGTGGTGATGTATTGGGTGGACCAAAAAGGTTCATCTTGCACACCTCTCTAAGCTACTTACCCTTCACAGTGACCATTCCTTTATTATGGTACATCTACTATGAATTAGACCTCCTTTCCTCACCATAAATTCACCAGTTCCCTCCCAAGGCCAAACAGGGGAGCTTTATGGATCTTGAAAAGGTACAATCACACCATTTGAGACTCCAAGTACAAGGAATGATCCACTATAGTAGCCTGCAAATAGTTCTGCCATTGTACTAATTCTTATCCCAAACACTCCTTAAAAAAGGATTGCTTTACACCAGAGATATCATATTCCTCAATACAGCATCATGTGATCCACATTAGTTTTTCATACTCTAAGATAGCATCTTATTAACATGTTTACTGTTACATTGCTACTTCCTTCCACTAAATTCCCCATATCTTCTGCACATTTGTGGTAGCCTTGGACTTTTTCACCTTAAGACTCATTAATCTTAATCTGACAGTTTCACATATTAAATTGCACACCTCTTCCTCATTTCTCTTATTATCACTGAATAACCTGGAATTCCTTTCTTGCCATATGAAATAAACACTTGCAGCTAGGCACAATGCTCTTACAATGCTATCAATAGTCTTTATCTTGAAATTTTCAACAAACTTTCTTACAATATCATCCCATTCTAATTGATCATCGTCCAATTGTAGCTTATTCAGAATCTTGGCCCATATCTTCTTAGCATAATTACATTTAAAGAAAAGATGTTGGTGAGAGTCCATATCCTTATAGCATAAAGGGCACACCATAAGGTCATAAGATCCCCATTTCTTAATTTTGTCCTGTGTGGTAAGTCTGTTTTGTATAGCCAGCCACAAGATGAAAGAGTGTTTAGGAATATTTTGAGAATACCACACTATCTTACTCCATGCAACATCAACCTCATCTGGCTGTAGGTCTTTATAAGCTTGACTTACTGAAAAATTCCAAATCTTCCCGTTTCTGCTTTTCCACATTAAAGTATCCTCTTGCATTGTCATCAAAGTAGGTGGTATCAATTGAATAATCACAGGGAGATCTTGGTACCATTCTTCTGGCCAATTCCACACACCATTATTCATTATCTCAGCAATCTTAAGATCTGTACTAAACCTAGCATTGTACAGGTCTCTGTAAGAAAGATGATTGATTAGAGCCCCAATAGAACTCCAATTGTCAAACCATGCTGATGCTTTCCTTCCATCCCCCACTTTCATAACCATGTACTGCTGTAATTCATTCCTTAACCTTATTATATTCCTCCATCCCCAACTGTCATTGCCTTCCTCACTAACAGCCCATATACTATTTCCTTTAAGTTTCACAGTATTGCCCCATTTTACCCATAAAGAATTTTTGTCAACAGCAACATGCCATAAATGTTTTGCAATCATAGCTTTGTTCCACATGCTTAGATCCTTGAGACCCAACCCACCCTTACTTTTTGGCTTACAAACATTCTTCCAACTTACTTTAGCTTTGCCCTTAGACTCCTCATTTTGATTCCATAGAAAATTCTTAAGTAGCTTGTTGATGTCATTAATAGTAGTTTGAGGTAACAAGAAAACAGAGGCCCAATACACATAAATTGACTCCAGAACTGATGCAACTAGCTGAAGCCTCCCAGCATATGACAAACACTTATTTTTCCAGTTATTAACCTTGCTTTTAACTCTATCAATGACACTTTTGCATTCCTTCACTCCCAATCTTTTAGAAATAAGAGGCACTCCAAGGTATCTAACATGTAGCTTTTCAACCTTGAAAGGCATTATTTCCAAAAATTTTCTTTGTTCTTCATCACTCAGGCATCCAAATATGATTGTGCTTTTGTTGTAATTAGGAGTTAAGCCAGAATATGAACCAAATTCCTCAATGGCATTCTTCATTACTTCCACTGACTTAGTATCTCCATGGCAAAATAGGAGCAGATCATCTGCAAAGCACAAATGAGTGATCTTTAAGCTTTTGCATCCAAAGTGGTACTTGAACTCATTAGAACTCTCCACTTTCTTTACCATTACTAGGGTAAGAATTTCCATGACCAAAGTGAATAAGTAAGGGGACATTGGGTCTCCTTGTCTCAAACCCCTTCCTCCCTTGAAATATCCAAACCTCTCCCCATTTACACATACTGAGAAAGTTGTTGTAGTCACACACTTCATAATCCAATTCACCATCTTCTCATGAAAGCCAAATCCTACAAGAATATCTTCTAAAAACTGCCAATTCACTGTGTCATAGGCTTTTTGTATATCCACTTTTAATGCAATTCTTTTTGGACCTCCTTTCCTATCATAGCCTTTTAATAGTTCTTGAGACAGTAAAGTATTGTCTTGAATCTGTCTATTCGGAATGAAAGCACTCTGATTTTGACTCACAAGTTTCCCAAGAGCACCTTTCATTCTCTCTGTTATGATCTTACTGATGCATTTAAACAAAACATTACAGCATGCTATAGGTCTGAAATCAGACACTTTAGCTGGTGTTTGGATCTTAGGCACTAGAGTGATAAGAGTGGAGTTAATTTCCTTAAAAATTCTTCCGGTAATAAAAAATTCCTTAATAGCAGAACACACATCTTTTCCTACAACTCCCCAAGCTTTTTTGAAAAAGTGAGAGGTGAAACCATCTGGACCAGGGGCTTTGTTAGCATCAATCATGAACATAGCTTTTTTAATTTCATCATCACTGACTTCTCTTATCATTTGCAAAGCCTCATTGTCAGTTAATCTTGTTTTGATGAGTGTATCCATATTATTGATCTTGACTGTAGGAACATTAACACCAAGGGACTTTTGGAAGTGACAAACAAACTGGTTAGCAACTTCATTGCCTTCAAATCTGTTTCCCAACTCATCATTGATAGCCTCAATCTATTGATCTGTTTTGTGACCTTACAACAGGTTTTACCTCTCGAGGGATTCAAGAGGCTTACAACCCCACCGGCGTGGTACCTGCCGATGTAGTATAGGATAGTGGTAAGTACGGGGATTGATCGTTCTCTCACAGGAATAGTGTCGTTAGGATAGAATAGCTAATCTAAATAGGTCTAAGGGTGGAAGGAAGATTCTTTTGTTTTTTATATTTTTATGAAAGCAATTAAAATCTCGGTTTTTGGCAAGGGGCGGAATTAGTTGTTAATCAAACTAACCCAAGTTTACTACTTATGCAAATTTAAAAATAAATAAATGTCTAAACTATTGTGGTTGTGAAAACAAATATGGAAAATGTGTTCTACTAGATTTCATTACTCCTAAGCTATCTTTTACCTTAATTGATATGTGTGTTACTTGTGTGATGAAAGGGTTATTCCTAATAACTCATGGAGTGGCATACACTATCTCTCCAATTCTAATGAGCTCTTAATCTCGCCCTATGCATGCACGGCACAACCATAGGGTGTAAACAGTGGCTCATGCGTTAAATTACTACCTTAATAGACTAGTATTATTTGCTCGACTAACATGTTTCCCAAGACGTTCAAACACGTTACCATAAAAGGAGGTTGGCCAGTTCTTGAGGCCTAAATCGATTGAAACAATCATTCCTAACAAACACAACACACACCAATTTCAACAACCAACTGATAATTAATAGTTAGGTTCATAATCTAAGCAACATAGGGTATAGGAGAATAATTGTGATTAGCTACCCCCACTCGATGTTAATTGAAGACACTAAGACCAAGATAGATAGACAACCAAACACGACAGATATTGATTGATTAAAGTGAAGACTTATCTTAATTAAGACTAGTGATATACGAACGCCTAACTTGGGTTGGTAAACCCTAAAAGTTCACCCCACAAGAAAATTCTCTTCTTATGCACTTGGCCAAACTAAGACAGGGTTCCAAACAGTATCGTTGGGATTGAATAAAGATTCTGTTGAAGTGGACATTGAAATGTACGTCGAAAGCCTTGAATTGTTAGGCATGGGGAGTGCATGGGGAGTGCTTGGGAAGGAACCAAACCATATTTCCTTGGAGGAGAAAAGAAAAGTGCAGCAAGTCAAGAGTTGGAATGGAGAGCTCCCGAAGTAGCTAGCTAACTAGTTTGTTTTTCACCATCTTTAGTGATTAGTATTTCGGTTTGAATTAGTATTTTTATCGTTTTAAGGTTGAACGATTATCTATGTTGTTCAAACTCCATGATCAAAATCATCTGCATTTTTTCTAGTAAATCTTGGTTTTGGTACTTCATATGATTTCTTTAGTATGACTGCTTATGCAGCACGAATTATTGTAGTAATTGCACTAAAATGACAATAGCAATTCAATTATGAGTTACTTGTTTTTGCTGACAAAACAATAAATAGTAGCACATAAATTATAATAAAACAAAAGTCGCTTTGGCCGAGTGGTTAAGGCGTGTGCCTGCTAAGTACATGGGGTTTCCCCGCGAGAGTTCGAATCTCTCAGGCGACGTTTAATTTTATTTTTATTTATATTATTGTTCTTTTTGAACCTTAAACTGTCTTTGACTTGTTATTTCAATAGTCAAAACTATAATTTATGTGTTTAACTCTCAAGTGTCAACATTATGTAGACATTGATTTCGCGTTATTTTGATTATAAAGCCTTGCTAATGAGCATTTGAGTCCGAACAAACTGTAGACTAGAAACCAGCCCATTATGGTGGGTATAATCCACTCCATTTTCATTTTCATTTTCGATACTAATAATCTAATATGATTTTTAAATTAGTTTCAACTTCAACTTGATGAACGATCATAATATTGATAGAATAGCTAGTTGATAGCTTGATATGTCAGGGAAAAAAAAAAAAAAAAAGAAACTGGCTCTATATATGTTCAAGGTCCTAGTAAATTTAGGGCCTTCGAGAACTGAAGGCACAAAACTTTAACATTAAGGGGGTTGGCAATGGGTGCGGTGTGGGCACGGTAAGGGCACCACCCCGTGCGGGAACACCGCCGCCATGCTTGCGGTGAGGGCACGGTGAGGCCCCGAGCGTGAAAGTTTACCGAACGGGAGAGAAAGGAAAAATTGACCGTTGAGAACAAAAAAGGAACGTTGGGATGATGTGGCAACAAAAAATGGGTGAGGGAAGGGTGAGGGGTGTGTTGCCAACCAAAAATGGGTGAGGGAAGGAAAAAATGGGGGGATGATGTGGCATAAGGGGATTGGGTGGAAGTGAGGGAAGGGAAATGGGGTGAGGGGTGTGTTGCCAACCCCCT
>LBNU01022674.1:5295-40186 GCA_014162995.1 Artemisia annua
TGATTAATGTTAAGGTTTAGTGTGAAGTACAATTGGGGGTTTAGCAAGGTGTGGTATTTACAAGACCCGAAACTCAAAGTTTGGGAAATTGTTACAGACGCCTGGCGCGCTGCTGGCGCGCTGACGCGCCAGGGACGCGCCGGCCTCGGTAAAATTTCCCAAGTTTGGGTTCTTGGCCTATAAATACCACCCTTGCCTCTTGTATTCCTCACCCCTTGCCATTATTCTTTCTCTCTATATTTTTTCTCTCTAAACACTCTCTAATCTCTCTATCTCTAATCTTGTGTTCTTGATTCTTTGAAAGAACACATCTCCTTGCAAGGGAAGAATCACAAGAACTTAATCCACTCTTGTGATTGTGTCGACGGTCTTCTTATCTTTACCCTTTCTATTAAAATCGAGTCTCTAGGTTTGGTTAGGGCTTGGTTGAACAAACTTATATTCATTCATTCAATTGTTTGTAAGGGAAGTCTTGTGTCTTGGTGACCAAGCCTAGATCATTGGGGATATAGTTGGGGTTTGATACTTCCGGTGGGAAGTCTTGGTAGTGATCTTTGTGATCCTTAGGTGAAGTCGAATCGCAAGATTCTTTTGGGTGGTTTCCGAGGGCGGAATACCGTTGGGAAGTAACTCTTCTTTGTGAGCATCGATCTTAGTGCATATCGGTGGAGTGAAGTTGTAACGGTTTGCAATCCACCAAAAGGATTATACTAGAGTAATAGTATCGGTGTCGTGGATTCGCAACTGGACGTACGGATGGTATAAACCCCCCATCCCGAACCAGTATATATCGTTGTGTTCTTTACTTACTTTATATACTTTGGTTGTGTTTGTGGTTGTTGGATTATTGTACAACCACTTGGTGTTCTTCTTGGCTTAAAGTTTTTAAACATCTAAGAAGCCAAAGAAACCGTATTCACCCCCCCCTCTACGGTTCTACATTTTTTTTATTTATTTTTATTTATTTTTTATTTTTTATTTTATTATTATTATTATTATTATTATTATTATTATTATTATTATTATTATTATTATTATTATTATTATTATTATTATTATTATTATTTTTGCAAAGTTAAGGACGGTGAATGAACCTCGAGGCTTTTAAGGATGGTAGATGCATCTTTAGACAAACAATAGGGACCATCCATGTAATTCACTCTAGATGGAAAGTAAGAACTAAATATAGGTCGGTTGGTTTTTTTGTTTTGTTTAAGAAGAATTGAGATTTGCATGTGCACAAATAAATGAATATAAACAAACAGTAATAAATGCATAATCGGACATTCACAAACGTAAATTAAAAAATATATATTTTTGTTCATGTTTGCTCATTTAATGGAACAAACATAAATCTAATAGTTGTTCGTTTATTTAGTAAATAAGCGAATGTAAACGAACTACTTACCAATAGTTCATGAAGTGTTTAATGAACGTTTGACTCTCGTTATACAGTCGTAGATATACTGCTTGATTAAGTACAAATCACGTCTCATTAATAAACTTGTTAGCTAACAAGAAAATAAAAGTCTCTAATCATGTGATAAACAAAGGCTAATTATGCAAGCATGACAATCTCCAAACATTTCACATAAACTTGAAGAGAGTCGAATGAAATTTATCTCATCTACATAACCACTTTAACTTAACTTCATACACATAAAGCATACACACATGTTTCACCTTCACTTTTACTTTCACCGTGAAACCAACGAATGATGTATTGAAAGAGATACTTTCTGAAAAATGCCTGTTGGAGTTTTAGCATATTATACAGGTAATAAAAACATAAATCACACGAGTAACGTAACGGAAGACAAGATCAAATAGTGCAAGTAGATTAACCTAAACGGTTTTACCTTGTTTACCTTTTTGTGGATGATCAAAGAACAAATCAATACTAGGGTTTACGTAAACCCTTTGTGGATCAAATGAAACAAACACAAAGAATCAAAGAAGTTGATTCCTCTATGTTTTCACACACAACACTTTAAAGCAAAACAAATAGATTGCTAGATTTTTGATCACCAAAACAAACTAGTTACTTGTTTTCAAGAACAAAAGCGAAAACCCGATTGGGGGGGGGGGGGGGGGCGATCGATAAAGAAGAAGAGGAAAAGAAGAAGAGAAAACTAGCTTATTTAGGTTATCAAAGTTGTTAGTCAATGATGAATATAATGCAAAGCCTTCATTATATACTAAACAAAACTTAACCTCCACGCTAACATTCAAGTTTCCTAATCCAACACAAATACCCCCTTAGGGCCAGCCTACCTAAGGAGAGGGGGTCCTAGAACCTTCTTCTCCTCTAATTTACATTTAGGTCATTTTATTAACATTTACCGACCGTTAAGTAACTAACTTAGTTAACGACCATTAGTTTATTTGGTGAAATAATAATTAATATATTACTATAATATATTAATTTCATTAATTGTTTATATGTGTTAAAGCGTGTAACCCCGGCCTCTTCCTATCTCCCTCTCCCTCTCCCCTTGGGGCGGCGGTTGGTCTAGAAAGACACGGGACTTTTGGGCGTATAAGTGTTTCTCTTACGAAATTAAAAACTTGGCTTCTTTTGGTGACTAATTGCAAGATATTAGTGGAAATTCTGGTTTTGGGACCTTAAAGACTTGAGTATTTCACATTTGAAAAAAGGTTATTAAAGGAATAGGTTATGAAAGATTAAGTGGATGGAAATTTAGGGTCCGTTTGGTATCTGGTGTTTAGCATGTGGGGATAGGGATTGTATAAAAAAAAGGCGTTTGATATGATGACAAGGGGATTGAAAATGGTAACAATGCCTAGATATTCACTTTCCACAAAAGTAGGCCACACTGCCAGGATTTGAAAAAAAGTACATCTTTTGTATCTTGAAACTCGTGTCTTGCATTTCTAACCTCAAATTTTGTTGGTATAATTTATATTTTGATTATTTTATTTGATTTATTACATTTTTAATCATAAAATATTAATATTTATCTTTCTTATTTTTTTTTCAAATCCAACTCAAAATCCTAATCCAAATCCCAATCCTAATCCTAATCCTAAACCCATCTATAAACCAAACGGGCTCTTAATGTTGTGTGACGAAGTAAAACTTGGCAATGGTTGAGAATGGGCTTTTTTTTATTTTTTATTTTTTTTAATTTGAGTTAATGTCAAATAATAGGTTGAGAATTTTAAGTGTTCTCACTTCTCACTACGTTGGAGATGTTCTAGACTTCTAGTCACACTAAAACAAACAATGAGCATACACAATTTGACATAAACATAAAGGGAGGTAAATGTAAATATCTCATCTACATAATCACTTTTGACTTTAAGGGCCCGTTTGGTATGTGGGGTTTATGAGGGTTTAGGATTTAATAAATGCAAAAGATATGTTTGGTTGAGTTTTTGGGATAAGGGTTTGGCTTCTAATCCTAAATATGAGGGTGTGTAGGAAAGGAGGGTGTTTTGAGGGTTTTTATGACACAAGTGGGGCCACTAGCTTTCCACTCCACATATTTCTTTATTTAACCATTTATTATTAAATATAAATAATTTTTAATTTATATTTTAATATATAATATATACTTAAATATTATTTTCTCTCTCCAAATCTAAATCCTAATCTACAACTTTACATTCAAATCCAAATCCTAATCTAAACCCACCTACAAACCAAACGGGCCCTAAGTTCTCACACACACAAAAACACATAAAACACAACACACACACACTTGCTAGTTATCACTTTCACTATGAAACCAACAGATGACGTATGGAAAGACATAAGTAGCCTCTCATCTCCGATCACCAACAGCTTCCCAAACTTCTTTCCACCGTCACTCCGGCCACCGGAAACCACCACTATGTTCTTTCCACCAACACCACCATTAGCAACCAATAACATGCTAACCCTACTTACACCTACTAGTGACACCCTTAATGAAAACCCTAATAAGAGACAAAAACCTAACCCACCACAACCATTACTTTACACCTCTCGAGAGACTTCTCCACCGGAGCACTCTGAGAAGTTTCGGCGGCTGATGAAAAATAGGGAGTCAGCTGCTCGATCTAGAGCTAGAAAACAGGTTTTTTTCTTGATCTGCCTGTGACCGTTTTAGAACTGTCGCTAAATGGTTGTAGGTTTTTTTATGATCTATTTTTTTTTATATATTATTAAGTGCAAATATCTGTTGGGGTTTTTTTTTATAGAATTTAATATTTGATGAATTTTTTGGCTTTTTAAAATAATAGCGAAATGATGAAAAAAATAAGGGTTCTCTAAAAAAATTTACAAAACTTATTTTGTTTTATACACTATAATCATTTGTTCTAGTTACACATTTTTACAGTCTAACTGATCTCTTTCACTCTAATATAAAAATAAATCTGTCAGTGGTGTTATGTTAATATTGTCAAGATACAATATTTATTGTGTCTACCTATCACTCTCATTATAATTTTACAAGGAACTTGAATTATTTATGTGACATTTAATATAAATATGAATACTTTGAATATTTGATTTTTTTTTTTTTTTTTTTTTTTTTAAATAATAATTGGTTATGCTTTCAAGTATACTTTCTTATATGTTTTTTTGCATTATCCATTTGTTTGTTTAATTAATCTTCAACTTGGTATTTACAGGCTCGTGCAGATGAGTTGGAGCAAGAAGTAATGCGTCTAGCAAAGGAAAATGCCAAGCTTAAAAGGCTGCAAAAAGAAGTAAGATAAATTATTTAATTGTTTCTTCATTCACTAATATTATTTTGATATTTTCTTTGCGATCCTCCTAAAATGAAATTTGAAAATAAATGTTTAATAAAAAAAATTAACATGAAATAAATTATTACGTTACTTTGATCTGAGTTCTGCTGAGTGTCGTATAAAATTATTTTTTACCATTTTGAGCTAAGGAAAATATAGTCTTTTCTATTTTCGGTTATATTTCTGAATGTATAGAAATATTCTTTTTTAAGATATTCCTCTTTATAAAGTCATCAAGAATTTTTTTTTTCTACTTTTGTTAATATGGTTTTACATGTCTTTTTAAAGTGGCGCTTGTTTCATGGGTTGTTGTATGATGCAATGACAATGAAGCTATACCAGACGTTTAATTTAAAGTTTTGAAACCAATATATGAATCTAAAATCAAACCAGCCACATCTCTCTCTCTTTTCTCCACCACAAAACTTTCAGATTGTTATTTTTCTTTTTCTCTTTCTTTTTTACCCTTCTAACTTTTTTTCCACCACAAACTTTAATTTATTATTTTATTTATTTTTGTTAGTCTTGGTTACTATATTTTCTCAATTTTTCTTAAAAACCTAATAATTCAAATCTTAATCTGCATTCAAATTTTATAAAACAAACATTTTTATTACAATCATACATTTTCTCTTTACTACTTTACTATCCACAAAACCTATATCAAATCCTAATCTCACTTCAAACCTATTATCAAAACAAACGCTCCCTAATTCCTTAAACTTCTTTTTTCCCGTATTACTTCACTTTTATGCTGTTTTAAATTGTAAATTTATTTTGCTTTGATAAACAATAGTACGGAGTATGTTTTTTGCTCTAAAATACATACCTACTATATAATGGATCCGTGAAGCACTAGACGATAAACGTTGTGATGAATAGATCCGAACAATTTGTTCAAAAGACAAAGAATACATTTAAAATTGTTGGCTAAGATTACATAGTGGATGGTGGTCCTTTCTTGGAAAAAAAAAATCAACCGTTAATTTTTATTAGCTATTTTATCATTTAGAATAAAGTAGTGCCTGCGATTGACAATCATTTTACCTTTAAAATCAATTCGTCCAAAAAAGAATACAGTGTTTTCTAGTTAAAATCCGAATGCAAATTACCCTTTTTTTCTTCCAACCAAAATGGTAGGTTCATAAGTTTTTTTAGTTATAATTTAGTGCATGACTTTTTGACTATTTGGTCATTATTATTAATTTTTATCGAATGACTTAAAATACAAGTTGCTTCTTATAAAACCTAATTACCTAATCTTGTAGGAAACACTTGTGTGTGAGGGGCTGCTTAACATATTTTTTAAGATAATATATTTTTAATGTTTCTTTAAATACAAAACATCATGCGTAACTAAAAAAGTNATATTATTTTGATATTTTCTTTGCGATCCTCTTAAAATGAAATCTGAAAATAAATGTTTAATAAAAAAAAATTAACATGGAATAAATTATTACGTTACTTTGATCTGAGTTCTGCTGAGTGTCGTATAAAATTATTTTTTTACCATTTTGAGCTAAGGAAAATATAGTCTTTTCTATTTTCGGTTATATTTCTGAATGTATAGAAATATTCTTTTTTAAGATATTCCTCTTTATAAAGTCATCAAGAATTTTTTTTTTCTACTTTTGTTAATATGGTTTTACATGTCTTTTTAAAGTGGCGTTTGTTTCATGGGTTGTTGTATGATGCAATGACAATGAAGCTATACCAGACGTTTAATTTAAAGTTTTGAAACCAATATATGCAAAATCTAAAATCAAACCAGCCACATCTCTATCTCTTTTCTCCACCACAAAACTTTCAGATTGTTATTTTTCTTTTTCTCTTTCTTTTTTACCCTTCTAACTTTTTTTTCCACCACAAACTTTAATTTATTATTTTATTTATTTTTGTTAGTCTTGGTTACTATATTTTCTCAATTTTTCTTAAAAACCTAATAATTCAAATCTTAATCTGCATTCAAATTTTATAAAACAAACATTTTTATTACAATCATACATTTTCTCTTTACTACTTTACTATCCACAAAACCTATATCAAATCCTAATCTCACTTCAAACCTATTATCAAAACAAACGCTCCCTAATTCCTTAAACTTCTTTTTTCCCGTATTACTTCACTTTTATGCTGTTTTAAATTGTAAATTTATTTTGCTTTGATAAACAATAGTACGGAGTATGTTTTTTGCTCTAAAATACATACCTACTATATAATGGATCCGTGAAGCACTAGACGATAAACGTTGTGATGAATAGAATACTTCCGAACAATTTGTTCAAAAGACAAAGAATACATTTAAAATTGTTGGCTAAGATTACATAGTGGATGGTGGTCCTTTCTTGGAAAAAAAAATCAACCGTTAATTTTTATTAGCTATTTTATCATTTAGAATAAAGTAGTGCCTGCGATTGACAATCATTTTACCTTTAAAATCAATTCGTCCAAAAAAGAATACAGTGTTTTCTAGTTAAAATCCGAATGCAAATTACCCCTTTTTTTCTTCCAACCAAAATGGTAGGTTCATAAGTTTTTTTAGTTATAATTTAGCGCATGACTTTTTGACTATTTGGTCATTATTACTAATTTTTATCGAATGACTTAAAATACAAGTTGCTTCTTATAAAACCTAATTACCTAATCTTGTAGGAAACACTTGTGTGTGAGGGGCTGCTTAACATATTTTTTAAGATAATATATTTTTAATGTTTCGTTAAATACAAAACATCATGCGTAACTAAAAAAGTAAGGAATTAATTTGCACATTTTATACGTTGTAATTGATTGGACGCTCTTTTTATGTATTAAATATTTGTACGGTTTTGCCATTCTGATTCAACTGTTTGTACATTAGAGTGTGCAAATAACATATTTTATTTTGCAATGTGCAAATCATCTTAAAAAAATAACAATAACTTTGTTCTTGTGTTAAATCACATAGGACATTTTTATTTTTAGCTAGAGTTGGATAGAAAAACCTACATACTGTAATTATATATTTTGTCGTTAGTGGGCATTGTACGATACTGTACATCATATGTGATTGGGTGAAGGTCTATGCATCAACATGTAAATTTGCAAACTTTTAATATCCATTTTATATTTTTGTTTTTAGTCTTTCATTTGTATTTACTTTTTGCTTTGATGCTTGATTTATGTCAAACTATAATTACTTTATAATTTTACTTGTAGTACTTTACCTTTATCTAACTTTAACTTTTCATTCATACTTAAGTAAATGAGAATTTTGCTCATAACATTTGTGTGATTATGTAACAATTAACAGTATTATTACAGTATTATTCTCACCGCAACGCGTGGGCAAGAAACACCTGGTAGCATATAATTTCCTAAATCATATTATTGTTTTCCTTATATTATTAATCTAGTCGGTTTTTTTTTTTTTTTTTAATCTAGTCGGATTTTACATATAATGCATCGTAATAATTACAGGTATTAGTTTTATATAATGTCAAGGAGTATTTATTTTTGGTAAAATTTATTGCAGGCATGTGTCTCCCAGCTTCAAAAAAAATCTAGGCTTCACAGAACCAAGAGTGCCCCATTTTAACAAGCCTGCCTTTCTACAGATATATAATCATAGTAGCTGCTTTTCTTTTGGGGGTGAAGTAGGAAATGACTGTTTTTGGGGTTTCATGATATGAAGATGAGGACATGTTTGTACATATTTAGAATTTTGCTCTCCCCATCAATTATCAACTGTCTTTCTATTATGGCAACGTTGAGTATTATATATTCATGTATGTAAAATACCCACTTTGTCCTTCCTCCATATAATTATGACACGTAAAATCGGTAGGGTTATGCATTTGTTGAAAACGTGGACAACAACCTTGTATCCTTTTGCTTTGCTTGTTAAGTTGGACCTTGCTTTTTTTNGTATTACAAACATCCCAAGGTTGTGCTTGTTGCCTGCTGGAAAAGGAGGATGAAGTCTTTACTTCTTAATGGTTAATTTCTTTGAAAAAGTGCTGAGCAGGAGCATGATTAAAAGATGAACCACCTATGTAAATTTTGTAGTTTTGCCGCTTCAGAAAGCTTTGGACTTTTAGCTTTTACAACATTTATGAATTGGATATGGACACATAGCTTGTAATAGTGTCAGGAGTATTTAAGTGTTTGAAAACTTGTGTGTATTTATCTTCAGGTATTCAAATGGGTTGAAGGGTTCAATTCTTAGAACACCCTGATTCTCGAATGTTTGAACGTATATATACTAATGTGAAAATTCAATCCTCAGGATATTTTCATTTATGCACTTGTTTTGTTTTGTGTTTATTTTTCATGCAAAGGACTAAATTTGGGAAGGATTGTTGGTAAATTTAGTGCACTTGAGGGATGAGTTCACACCTTGTAATGGGTTTGGAGGTACGGAGTGTACACCCATTAGGTCCATGAACACCCTGACTCAATAGTGGTTATGCAAAGAATCTGCTGCAAGGTGATTTTGCTGCTGAATCTGCTGCTAGTGTGCTGATTCTGCTGCTGAATCTGCTGCTAGTGTGCTGATACTGCTGCTGAATCTGCTGCTAGTGTGAATGTTAGCCTTGAAAATAATGTTATATGTGGAAAGTGCAATAGTAACAAAGCACAAGGACTAGTTCTGTCTTAGTTTACGTGACTTGTAGTATAAATACTCTCCTAGTTGCAACTAGGAGAGGTGGATGTCTCATTTGTAATAAGAAGTGTGTGTGTTTTCCTTCTTTCTCTCTCTAGAAAACACACACATCTTCCCCCAATTCTTTAATCTAATATACCATGTTTAACCTTTATTTCGAGCATCCCCGACCTCCTGAATAGTAATTCTTGGTTATAACAAGTGGCATCAGAGCTAACCAGGGGCGATTCGTGGTGTTTTTGGGTGTTTTGGGTAGCTAGTCTAGGGTTTGATGGCTCGTTGAGTAGTTTTGTGGCTGGTTGTGTTGTTGAAAATGATTCCATTTCTTTCATTCTATTCCACTAAAACAAACAGGCCCTAATGTCAGTATAATCTCTATGATTATTTATAGGGCCTGTTTGGTATGGGTTTTTTGGGAAGCTGATAGTTTTTTGCTAAAAATATAATCTCTTTTAAAATAAGTAACTCTGTTTGGATACATCTTATAATTACATTTAACATTATAGATATGTCCTTTTATATCTTTTTATTAAAAACTAATCTCTAAACATTTGTTTACAATTACAGATGTGTTTTTTTTATATCATTTTACATTCTATAATTACATTTAACAGCTAATCTACCAAACACTTTTATTTAATAATAATAATAATAAAGAAATGCAGCTTGGAGCTCATTTAACAGCCTTGCAGTTTACAGCATGCAGCTAGTTTTACCAAACATACCCATAATGTATTTGGCATGTTTATATAAATGGAAAATTTAAAGCTGCTCGTCTCACTATATGGTTATTCATATTATTAAATTCTAAACTACGTCAATTGCATTTTAATATACACTAATGCTATATTAAATTTTAGTACTAAAATAATGTTATAAACTTATAATAATGCAAATATATAGTTGTAAATTTTATTATTAACATTTAATTTTTTTATGTTCAGTTAAATATCTATACAAACTATAAAAGGTGTATCTATATTATTGAATTTCAAAAACTTAAATATTAAAAACAGAAACTAATAAATTAAAACTTATCAAATCATTATTTAACAACCTTTCAAAATAAAAAAAATGGAAAATGAGAACATGAAACAAATGTACATAGACGGTTTATAAGACGTACACGGTTTATAAGAAAATATATGCGTACACAATTAAAAAAAAAAAAAAACTATAACTGTGTGTTGCTATATAATCTCGTTGCTATGCAAGAGTACTTGTCTATATTTAGGAATATCTATATTTGTATTAGTGTATTTGACGAAAAAGTTAAATACACTTTTACACTTTTACACGTCGGTAAACCGTTAAGTACTTATATCTATCATTGCATACTGCTTAAAAATAAAGATACGACAAAAAATATCTACGTTTTATTGCCGCTGCTTTTTGAGCGTACGTTCTATTGACATGGATAAATGGCCAACTCGTAACTAAAAGCATCATATTTAAGGTCAATTTGAATTTTAGGTAATCAACTTTTTTTTCCTCAATTTAAGGTAATGAAGTTATTTTTTGTGCAATGTAAGGTTTTTCGACTTTTCAAAAGCGATTAGGGGTAATATTTTTAGCCGAAATGATTTTTAAATACTCAATTATAATGATACATCATATTAATTAACCAATTCAGCTGAAAAAATGACTGAAAACAACTTTTAAAAAGTCAAAAAAAATTTACATTGCACAAAAAAATAACTCGAATACCTCAAATTAAAAAAAAATAAAGTTGAGTATTAAAAATTTAAATTGACTTTAAAGGTGGTATTTTTTTAGTGCGATTTGCCCTTAGATAAATTGTACTGTATATCTCTTATCTTTTAAAGCAAAAACTCCCACGCACAAACTGGTTATTTCAAGGTATACATTCATTGCCTTTTTGGTTGATATGTGTACAACTGTCAAATTGACAACGTATATATAGGTGTTGCCCTCCTACGAAGTTTAGAAAAATCTCTTTTGAGCAAACATGTTAAGTTTTGCCACATGTAATACGGAGTAATTCATTTGTATTGTGAACTTGACCAACCGGACATTATTGGGAAAAGGGACCATGTGGTATTATTTTGATTCTTTATTGTACTCTTATTTGGACTATGTGAATATACACCAACCTTATTGCATAAATGCATATTAATGTTGAAATAGGAGTTAGGCCCGGATAATTAGAAGCTAAAAAATGTTAGGTGCAACATCCGAAACTAGAGATTTTGTTAGTCGATAGATATGGTTCAAGCTTGATTATTGGTTTGAATTTATTAGTGTTTACTTATCATATGTAACTAATTATAATACCTGTGCACGCACAGGGTTTTTTAAATTTCGTTTTGATTCTGTATTATTATCGATTAAGAAATGAATCACTTAACATGTTTCAATTGGTTTTACTTGGTGAACTAAAAATAAAAAATCATATATATATATGTTATAATCTACGTAGTACCTATTATTTTAGGAGAATGCTTTTGGATTAAAAATTATATTTTATTATTCAAGCAAAATCAAAATCACATGGTGATAAATGACTTGCATGAGATATTAGTGATATATGCTTTTAGTTTTGCAAACCTATGCGATCAATTTACGATGTGTTTTGTAATTGTGGTATTTCTTTTACTTATATTTTCGTTAAAATATGTAGCATATTTAGATAGCTTTGAAGATTGATTCATTTCATTGATTATGAATAACCATCATATCATGTTTACTAATGTAGCTTTTTGTTTGAAAAATTGTATTTTCATAAGTTTGTGTTATTTAATTCTAATGTTTGATCATAAAATTACCAAATTAGCATAGATGCTTACACTATAGCTTATTTATTACATAAAGAGAAACAAAAAAGATGTAATGGGTATAACTCAAATTTAATCTTACGTTTATGTATAATGTATAAAAATAATTTTTCTTTGAGACTGAACTATATAAGGAAATTACAATTATTATTATAATTATTATTTTTATTTATTTTTTATTTTTTTTTTTTGGTGATAAAAATTATAGTTACTTGTATAAGTAAATTATAAATGCATGAAAAAAAATTACAAATAGTACATTCGCAAGTCTTTTAGGATTGTTCGAATCTTTACCGACCTTTCACTTTAGTGCAACTTTCTTTACAATTGGCCTAAATTATCAAGGTAAAAGACACTCATATTTTAGACCGTTGGTTGATACCTATAGTATTATCAATGACATCAAACACCTGCTAAGTTTCATTAACTTATTCAAAGACACCTGCTAAGAATTCCTACTATAAAATTCCCCATATAGGCACTAAAATACATTTTTGGTACATTAAAATACATTCATGCATTATCTAAATCAGCAACTCAACTTAATTATACATTTATACATTCATACCTTGAGCAGGCGTAGAAAATCCTTCCATGATAAGCATAATCCTCCTCTAAAAAACACACACAACAAATTGCATTTCACTTTAGTGTATGGGATAAGATCATAAAACTGCAAAAACCACTTACATGTTGCATTATAGTGAGAATAACAACAAAGTTAGTTGTAACATCAAATAAGAAAACTTCAGATTAGAACAAAAGGGGTGTTTGGTTATGCTTATTGAAAGTGCTTATTGGCTTATTCAATTACTATAACACAATAAGTTTATAATAAAGCTATAAGTTTTTTTTTTTTTTGAGATGCTTAGTAAAAAACCCCTAAACTCACAACTAATTCTATCATAGCTTAGTGTGTTTATAATAAAAACACAAATATTAAGTGTATACATTTTCAATAAAACATAAAAAAAAGTTGGTGTGTATGACAAAAAAGTTAAATCATAAAAAAAGTTACTAAAAACTATCAGCTAGATAAAGCATAAGCTAAAGTTCTGTTGAGGTCTCTTTCGGATTCTATCCATAAGCAAA
Source organism: Artemisia annua (assembly GCA_014162995.1). NCBI lineage: Eukaryota > Viridiplantae > Streptophyta > Magnoliopsida > Asterales > Asteraceae > Artemisia > Artemisia annua. The sequence goes on from LBNU01022674.1 coordinate 18,586, forward strand.
AACAGGTTAACACATAAATCATAAGTATAGAAGAATGGTTGTATCTCAAATCCGTGATTACCAACTCAATACCATTATCGCAGTATAGTAATGTAATAACCCGATTAAAAACTATATATTCTTGGTTAATAATTCTCATTTACATACTTTAATTCCTTTATAACGGCCAACTATTATGTTTATTTGTTATTATTTTTTTTATGAAACACCACGTCAATGAATAAAGTTAGGTTATCACCTACGTAGTTTATCTTTTTTTGATTTAGTAGGTCAATGAATAAATTTTAAATAACAATTCCATGAGTCGTTGTTATAAATAAAATCGCATATATTTATTTTCATATCACAGTAACTCGTGCTTACCATTTGATATTTATATTCCCGTTACTAATAATTTAGCCGTATTTAATATTCAAACCCATGTACGCATAAATTAAACTTTTTAATAGAATAACATGAGTCCTTATTTAAAAAAATATTCTAATGGATGGAAGTATAAACTAACAATATTAAAACTAATTCGCATATTTACTAAATTTTGTAATTTTAATGGATGAAAGTCTAAAAACTACTAATACTCATATTTTAAACAAAGTTAATATTATAAAGTATAAGGGGTATAAAATGTAAGGGGTTATTTGTGTTTTTTCTAAAGTTATTAAAAATATGGAAACTTGTAGTTTTACACTTAGCTCTACATAATTTATTTAAAATTTAATCACTAAAGTTTTATTAATTACTTCCTCTTTTTTTAAGTTTTTGTTTTCATAAATTTGACACCTATATTTTTATGCATTTTTTTTCTTAACCAAATTTCTCCACTAAATTTATTAAGTTTGACCAAAATCAATTTAATTTTGACTTTCTATTAACCAATCATATTGCTCGATTTCGCCTACGTGGCAAAATCGAGATCTCCTATTGGTCTAATTTTTTTTCAATAAGAAGGGATTTACAAAAACACTCCGAAATGATGTAATTCTTTTATTATATAAAAGATTTATAAATACTTTATCTAATAACACAATATAATTATGGGGTTTTTATTGTCTAACAAAATATTGGCGCGGGATTCTCAAACTTAAGTGGCTACGTTGAGCCGCCACTCGTCGTACCCTTGTCACCACTCCTTATACTNGCCATTCTGTTCGGTTTTCAATTCTGCACAATTCCCAACTTGAATCACCTCTTTCAGCCGGCGCATCCGCCGCCAAAAGTTGACTGCCAAAAAAAAAGTTTATGCTTTGCTTTTATTTTTTTTCTTTGCTTTTTCTGTTGCTGCATGAAGAAAATTAGTCTCAGCTTATTGTCAGATGTCATCATCTAAATTAGTTATTTCTTTACTGTTTTTCCTTTGCTACCGCTTTATTTTGCTTTTGCTACCGTAGATGAAAATTCATCTCCGCTTGCTGGCGAACGTCTTCATAACAAAAATTTTATTGCTTTAATGTCTATTTAGCTTTCTGATCCAATTTGAGCTTTCGACACTTCACCGCTTGGATTGCAGGGGAGTATTAGTTGATAGATATGACACAAGCCCGATTGTGGGTTTGGCTCCATTAGTGTTTATGTAGGAACCAGTATCAAGATCATGCATACATATGATGTAGTTTATACGAAAACTATAGAGAAAATTTGTAGTGAGAATGTGGAACAAAAGTGTGATATGTTAGATTATGATTAAGTCCCACACCCTCTCCACACTTGGAGAGGTTTATATACTTACAAATTTACATGTTTTGGCCACCAGGGCTTGTGCTAGTTACCAAATAGTGCACATATTGCAAGTTAAATGAAAGAGTAAGATCGCCACTTTCAATCCTAACAATCTTCTCTAAGGGGTGATCTTACAATTCATTATCATTTAGTGGACGATATCTGAAGAAAGCACCTCTACGCATTTCTCTTCCGTCAACAAACCCTTCTATCCTCTTCATTTGCTTGTGAAACCTAATTTGATTCTCTACATCATCCTTTATCTTTTTAAGTTCAACAACGTGAGATGATAACATAGGTGGGTCACATGTAGATGTTTGTTCTCTATCAGCATACATTCAATCCCATAAAATACACACTTTAGAGTATTTGTGCAGAATTTGTGGATCCCGTCAGCTGCCATAAAACATTTCTGGCCCATGCTATTAAGATAAACTACTCATTCCTTCGGCTTTGTAATCAGCGTGTATGGCACTTTGTCTTCAATATCTGAGATTGTCATCAATGGTTTTAATTTGTGAGGTTTAGTATGTATTAATAGTTTTCGATGCAAGTTGGAAGTCATTTTCCTTTCTTCTATGACTCAACTTCTCATTATTCGTACAGGGGTATTAGGAAGTCCATATGGAGCTTAATGAAACTGCTTTCTTTTGATGTACAAGTCTTCAAGATCATTCATGTTCATGTTCACGAACTTATCTTCTGAATACGTGTATGGATTATCGTCTTCTCTCAGCCATAGTTTTGAAAGGCTCAAGGCGCACTAAGGCGCAAAGGGGGGCAAAGAGCCTCGAGTCGATGCGCATTCTAAGGCGCGGGATTCATGAATGCGAGGCGCACTAAATACATTAAGGTTTTTATAACATATGTGACCATTTATGTAGCTTAAATAACACAAAATAACATTAAAGTACTAATACATGACACATATTGCCATTATAAAGATGAAAATGGATCATTTGTCACTTCTCAAACGAATCAACTCTTTGGTTCGATGACTTATATAGAGATTAAAATCCATATCAGACTAAATATGCTTATATCCTACACTTGTAGACTTACACCTAACACAGCTCACAATTTAACCCAAAATATCAAGCAAGCAACGTATTAATATTCAAGGCATAATGCCACTTTTTCTTGATAATATGTCGTAAAGAAAATACTTAATGAAACAAAGTAACTTCTTACCATATGACTTAAAAGGCCAATGCATATGACTTAAAAGGCCCGTGTATAACTTATCTTATCTTAATATTTAGAAAAAAAAGCCCAAAAACTCACCATATGACTTAAAAGGCCAATGCATATAACTTATAAGGCCCGTGTATCTTATCTTAATATTTAGAAAAAAAAAAGCCCAAAAACCCGTTACAACTCCGAGGCGCAAAAATCCCCAAGGCGCAAAGGCGCAAAACTCCCCAAGTCGCACGATTTTGTGGGATTCATGCATGTCGTGAGCCTCGATCCAAAAAAATCCCTAAGGCTAGAGCTTCGTGCGATTTAGCGCCTAGGCGCGCCTTAGGCGCGATTTTTAAAACTCTGCTCTCAGCACAGTGATGTTTTCCACATACTTGTACCTATACTTCTCTTCAAGCTCAATACCAAAGATTTCTTTAATTTTAAACTCTGAGTAGACATCTTTCTTTGAACGCCTAGTGAGGTCTTTCAACAAGCAATAACCTCTCCTCTGCTTCGGCCAGTTCTCCACATTATAGTACGCTTTATGGAAGAACTTTCTTACTTCTTTTTCCTTTACTTTGCTACAAATGTTGGATGTTCTTCAAGATCATCCTCGTCGAAGTTAATAGCCTTTAGCTTTCGGTCAATGGAGAGCTTGAGATCCAATTGGGCATTTCTTCCTATTATGAGATACAATAAATCGAAGTTGTTATAGGAGATAGCATGTTCACGAGGATGGTTTGGAGGACCATATACAGGAAGCTCTTCTCGTTCAGTGTAAGGAAATAGGTTGTTGAGGCATATTTCAAAGTCGAAGCCAACTGGTGCTTGATTTTCCACATACTGTATAAGTTCTTCACCATGAACTTTCTGCTCTAGTTCTGGGTGACTTGAAGTAATCACTGAGACATTCGAGCCTCGCGTTCTCTATTCTTTCTAACTTCCTTACTAACGTATCCTTTTTTCCAAAAGCACTCGTGTATTCCCTCATGAATGACTCTGAAGCCCCATCTGAACCAATTTCTCTGATAATTGGCCCTTCTTGAGGTTTTGGCTATTTGTTATAATCAACTCTAATGTTGTTGTTAATTAATTGTGTGTTGTGTAAGGGGTGCAAATGATTCACCACCAACTAGTCTTCTTCGCTTTCTCCCCCTCATGATGATCGTCTGAATAATCATCATGGGGTCTCTTGTGAAGTGCATCTCCCCTACATGTTTCCTGTATGTGTTAAGCTCGTTCAATGCTCTTGCTGAGTGTTTCAAAGAACTTAGTGTCTTTTTCGATAAGATCTGAATCAGCAAGCATTTCGTCAAATAGTATCTGCTTCTTCTCAGCGAATGAAATTTGTTGATACGTTTGTGTTGGTTGGATAGTGAGAGTGTTGTCTTGCATGTATCGGTGAATATGAGCATCTAATATGCTATCAAAGGTTTCATCTAACCACTGATCACCTTCTAATCGATCAATCTTCGAACCTCATCATCCATTGCCGACCCTAACTCATAGACTATCTCTTTCGTTTCCTTGCGGGTCATATAAAGTTGTTGTCGGTGCTTTGTAATAGCTCTTCTTCGCTTGTGTTGTGCAATGAGTCGACGTAGATGACGGCTGATTTGATGTTAGTTTCGGATTTGTTGCTTTGTTGGTTAGTATGCTTCTTCTTCAGCCGCTTGTTGTTGTGGAGAATGGGTTGTACCAAAGCGACCGTAGTAATGGTTGTGTCCGTTAGTTGTTGCCTTTGAGATGTAGATGGTTGATCTTGTGCAGCAACGTCTGAACCTGGTATAATGAGCCCCGAGTTAGTCAAACTTATCACAACCCTCGGGTAGAGTTGACTTAGTGCTACTGCTTTAAGCAATAGACTAAGGTTTTCAAAAGTGAATAGGTTCTGGGTCATTATTTAACCACTTTCTTTCACTTATTATTTTAATTTCTCGGAAATTGACTGTTGCGATTAAATTGTTAGATTAGCTCGCGTATGTCGTTAAATGAACAATTAATAGGAACCGACCCTAGACTGTGCTCAGTCTACATGTTTTGGACATTTTTTTATTATTGCGTAAACTTTACACTTTTTACGTTTTACGCGTTTCCGCCACCAGCGAGGTGTGACAGATTGGTATTAGAGCTAGAGGTTATAGTGAATGCCGGTTTTTCTAAAATAAAAATTGCAACTATAACCAAAATTAAGTTTTCTTAAAACACCGAATATCATACGAGTCGACTAGTCCGGGNATTTCAAACTCTGAGTAGACATCTTTCTTTGAAAGCCCAGTGAGGTCTTTCAACAAGCAATAACCTCTCCTCTGCTTCGGCCAGTTCTCCACATTATAATACGCTTTATGGAAGAACTTTCTTACTTCTTTTTCCTTTACTTTGCTACAAATGTTGGATGTTCTTCAAGATCATCCTTGTCGAAGTTAATAGCCTTTAGCTTTCGGTCAATGGAGAGCTTGAGATCCAATTGGGCATTTCTTCCTATTATGAGATACAATAAATCGAAGTTGTTATAGGAGATAGCATGTTCACGAGGACGGTTTGGAGGACCATATACAGGAAGCTCTTCTCGTTCAGTGTAAGGAAATAGGTTGTTGAGGCATATTTCAAAGTCGAAGCCAGCTGGTGCTTGATTTTCCTAGAAGTCATCTTTAGCATTCCACATACTGTATAAGTTCTTCATCATGAACTTTCTGCTCTAGTTCTGGGTGACTTGAAGTAATCACTGAGACATTCGAGCCTCGCGTTCTCTATTCTTTCTAACTTCCTTACTAACGTATCCTTTTTTCCAAAAGCACTCGTGTATTCCCTCATGAATGACTCTGAAGCCCCATCTGAACCAATTTCTCTGATAATTGGCCCTTCTTGAGGTTTTGGCTATTTGTTATAATCAACTTTGATGTTGTTGTTGATTAATTGTGTGTTGTGTAAGGGGTGCAAATGATTCACCACCAACTAGTCTTTGCTTCTTCGCTTTCTCCCCCTCATGATGATCGTCTGAATAATCATCATGGAGTCTCTTGCGAAGTGCATCTCCCCTACATGTTTCCTGTATGTGTTAAGCTCGTTCAATGCTCTTGCTGAGTGTTTCAAAGAACTTAGTGTCTTTTTCGATAAGATCTGAATCAGCAAGCATTTCGTCAAATAGTATCTACTTCTTCTCAGCGAATGAAATTTGTTGATACGCTTGTGTTGGTTGGATAGTGAGAGTGTTGTTTTGCATGTATCGGTGAATATGAGCATCTAATCTGCTATCAAAGGTTTCATCTAACCACTGATCACCTTCTAATCAATCAATCTTCGAACCTCATCATCCATTGCCGACCCTAACTCATAGACTATCTCTTTCATTTCCTTGCGGGTCATATAAAGTTGTTTTCGGTGCTTTGTAATAGCTCTTCTTCGCTTGTGTTGTGCAATGAGTCGACGTAGATGACGGATGATTTGATGTTAGTTTCGGATTTGTTGCTTTGTTGGTTAGTATGCTTCTTCTTCAGCCGATTGTTGTTGTGGAGAATGGGTTGTACCAACGCGACCGTAGTAATGGTTGTGTCCGTTAGTTGTTGCCTTTGAGATGTAGATGGTTGATCTTGTGCAGCACTGTCTGAACCTGGTATAATGAGCCCTGAGTTAGTCAAACTTATCACAACCCTCGGGTAGAGTTGACTTAGTGCTACTGCTTTAAGCAATAGACTAAGGTTTTCAAAAGTGAATAGGTTATGGGTCATTATTTAACCACTTTCTTTCACTTATTATTTTAATTTCACGGAAATTGACTGTTGCGATTAAATTGTTAGATTAGCTCGCGTATGTCGTTAAATGAACAATTAATAGGAACCGACCCTAGACTGTGCTCAGTCTACATGTTTTGGACATTTTTATTTCACTTCACAATATTTCAAAAGTCATATTGTTATTTTTCTATTATTGCGTAAACTTTACACTTTTTACGTTTTACGCGTTTCCGCCACCAGCGAGGTGTGACAGATTGGTATCAGAGCTAGAGGTTATAGTGAATGCCAGTTTTTCTAAAATAAAAATTGCAACTATAACCAAAATTAAGTTTTCTTAAAACACCGAATATCATACGAGTCGACTAGTCCGAGCATTGCACCGTTACTCGATAATTATACATAGCCTGATCACCTATGTCTAATTCATGAAGAATCATGCGTTGATGGGAGTTGTCGTCTCGGATCATGTTTGGTCAGGTCTTAAAAGGCAGTCACCTAAAATTGCATCAGTCGTGTGTGTGTGTGTATCACATATTTGCATTCGTACTTGTGCATTGAACCCTGTAGGCAGACATCTATCTTTAAAGTTGAGTACGCCTTGTTCCTGTCATCCTTGTCTTTTTTTGTTACGCTATGTTTTTTACTATGCTTAATAGTCACTGAGTACTTTTTTCATGACGTGCCTTGTTCTATTTTGATATGATAAGTCTTCGTACATTTCTCAGTTTTGGTTAAGTTGGTTACAGCCCATTGTCATGTCAGACCTTCACCGACAACCGTCTCATATCCACCTTACTTGCGACAGATCCCAAGGATCGGAACTTCTAAACTCCTAAGAACGACTTACCAAACATCGTCTTCCCATTCCTTACGACTATTTGAACCTACATACAATTACTCAGAAAGACGCGATACTCATCCTTAACGTTAGCATTGGTTGCCTTGGTCATGACGTTGTTGTAATGATTCATGTGTCTCGAGCGTATCGTCGTTTTATGTTCATATCTATGGATCGTGTAATTCTTTTCAAACTATTAGCCATTTCGTCAAAAGGAATATAATTTTTTTGGGTTGTTCATAAAATTTCAATCTATATCATATTATACATCATCAACTTTACAATAAAAACTTTAAAATTTGTACTACTTTTACAAAAAGTCTCAAAATTTTTATAATACTATACATGATTATTAGTGATAACTTAGTACCGACTTATCAAAACTTATGTGTGGATATTGTTGTAACTCATATACGACGCAGTTCTCATGATGTTGTACAAAATTTATAATACATATATGTCATTTGAAAGTTATTGATTCGTTCAAAACCTTATCTAAACACAATATTTTTGGTCTATTGTAGAAACATGGCTGCAAGGAACGCACGCTCAGGAGTCTACAACAATGTCGACCCAAACAACAATGCTGCTGGAATGGCGGACCTACTCACCCAGATTGTTGCGCACCTTGATGCTAGGCGAACTAACGCCGAAGAAGGTACTTCAAACACTGGTCATGGATGCAACTATAAGACCTTTATGGCATGCAAGCCAAAGGAATTTCATGGCACTGAGGGTGCCGTTGGCCTGTTATTATAGTTCTAGAATGTTGAGTTGAAACTTAGCATCACTAAATGTGCTGAAGGGAATAAGGTTGAGTTCTTTGCGGGTCTACTCCAGGATCGAGGATTGACCTGGTGGAACAACCAGCTACAGACCAGAGGAAGAGAAGCTGCAAATGGGTTATCTTGGAAAGAATTCAAAAAGTTGCTGACTGAGAAATATTGCAGAAAAGACGAAATGCAGAAGCTAGAAGCAGAATTTTGGAACCATTTGATGATAGGAGTGGAAGTTGACAAGTACACGGCCTACTTTCACCAGTTGACCAGAATGGTTCCTCACATGGTCTCTACGATGGACAAGCTGATTGACTGATACATTTGGGGTTTAATCCCTTAGATCAGGAGGGATGTGTGATTGAAACTTGAGTGTGGATCTTTCAAACTGACAATGGTGATCTGATTTTGATTTAGGTAAATGTTCTCGATTGTTTTAAAAGCTCTTGATGAGTGAGAAAAAGTTCTCGTTGGACTTTATTTCAAGATGTTAAGTTCCATTTCTATAAAAATGAGGTATTTCTCGGTGAAACACTATTTTTCTCAGCGAAAGGTTCTCAATTCCCAATCTTGAAACAAAATTTCTCGTAGGTATGAAAAGTATTCGTAGAAAATTTCTCGATACAACGTCACCTAGTTAGTGGAAGTCTAACTACACTTAAAAGTTCTCGAAGACACGTCACTAACTTGAAAGTTCTCGTAGAAAAAATTTTGTAGGACATATATTTCTCGTACATAATTTCTCGATGCCACGTCACCTTGTTAGTGAAAGTCTAACTACACTTAAAAGTTTTCGATGCCACATCACCACTGAAATTTTTTGAATCTACCGACTAATTCTAAAGATTCAAAGCAATCAAGAAAAATAAACTTGTACTTTTCTACACGAAAAACTATCCAAACTAATTTTCTAGTGTTTTCTAACCAAATTTTCTACTCAAGATCTATATTAAAAGTCCTTATCTAACATAAAAACACAAACTTGAACACGCTTATTGTTAGCCTTGAAAATAATGTTATATGTGGAAATTGCAATAGTAGCAAAGCACAAGGACTTGTTCTGTCATTAGGACATAGTTTATGTGTCTTGTAGTATAAATACTCTCCTAGTGGCAACTAGGAGAGGTGGATGTTCATTGTAATAAGGAGGTGTGTGTGGTTTTCGCTTTCTCTCTCTAGAAAAACACACACACCTTCCCCAATTCTTTAATCTAATTTTACCATGTTTAACCTTTATTTCGAGCATCCCCGACCTCATGAAGAATGATTCTTGGTTATAACAAGTGGTATCAGAGCTAACCAGGGGTGATTCGTGGTGTTTTAGGTAGCTATTCGTGGGTTTGATGGCTCGTTGATTAGGTTTGTGGCTGGTCGAGAGGTTTTAGCGCCACAAAAATCTAGGGTTTCATCAAGATCTTGCGTATAGGCTACTAGCGATTAGTGAGTTTGGTTTTTGGGTTGTTATGGTGATTTTCGTGGGTTTTTAGGTTGATTCGTGGCTGGTTATTGATGTTCGTGAGTATCATATTAGGTTTTTGCGAGTAAGCTTTTTGGGTCTGATTCTTGCGAGTATCGTTTGGTGGTTTAGCGAGTATCGTGTTTTATTTTGCGAGTAAGCTGAATAAATTGCGAGTTTCATACTTTGCGAGTATCAGTCAGACTTTAATGCCGAGTATGCCTTAATCTCCTTATCCACTCTTGCGAGTAAGGAATCAGTATTGCGAGTATCAAGTCCTTACCATGCTCGTTTTCTTTATTTTTTTGCGAGTATCAACGTTTTCTTCTTTGCGAGTAAGGAAGATTGTTGAGTTTTGCGAGTAAGGGTTTGAGAATTGCGAGTATGGGCTATAGTTTAGCGAATTGGACTAGATCTTAGCTAGTATGAGATGCAAATTTGCGAGTATGGAATAATGTTTAGCGAGTATGAGAAAGGTTTAGTGAGAAAAAAAAATGGTATAACGTTGAAAATTTTGACCAAAAATTCAAATTTTTTGGCCAAAATTCAAATTTTTTCAGTAAAATTTGGCGTAAAAATTTTTAAAACTCAAATTTTTCGTGCAACCTTAGACTCGCATTTCATAGTGATTTTCATAGTTTGGGCGAGAAATTTTTCAATTTAAATTTTTGGAGGGAAAAATATGAAATCACTAAACCTAAACCCTAATATCACCACACCCAATACTTGATATTATTGGTACACCTTATACAAGAACATGATTCATTAACTTGTTTCATTACATGAATACCAATATATCACCTCACCCACTTCATGATATCATTGGTAGACCGTATACTGAACATGATTCATTTATTTGTTTCAATACATAAATACCAATATATCACACCTCAAATCACACCACGTTTTGCTTAAAACGATCCTGACCAAGAATCATAATACAATGACGATGGCTAATATCAGAAGTTTGTGACTACAAGGAGAATTCTTTATTTTTTTGCTTGGGTTTGAAGTGAAGTCTTACGGATGCGTACGTATTTATCTCAAAGTCTAGGGGTGGATGGATGCATGACTTTCGAAGATACTTGTTGGACACATACATATGTTAACCTAGGAGTTACGTTAATGGTGACGACGACTTGGTTTATCTAGTTCTCATAGGTCAAGGGGTGGACGGACGAAGACCTAGTTAACTATCACTTAAAGGAGTTACGTTGTAGTGCTCAGTGTCACACGTAGTTGTGGATAATCAAGAGGTGTTACGTCTCATACTTGATGGTTGGTTGGTTGAAGAGTATTGAGTACTTAGGGATTCGATGGAGTACGAACTCTCTACACCGTTCTTAGTCACTACAAGAACCACAAGCTTAAGTCACAAGTCTGGGGAATCTTACTTCATACTCAAGTTTCATATTGAGTTTTTCTGCATGAGGTTAATGGAAATAGCCGTCGTTATTGATTCAGAGGTTGATAAAGAGTTAGACAATTTCACATGGTATCGTTAGTAGATTGGGATTATCGACATCTTCACACGTGTTGATTATGGTCTATGCTAAAGGTGCTTCCGGTTACAACTACATATACACATTGGTATGCTGATTTCGATGAGATCGCAATCATCAGGGGAGAGAAATGTGTACTAAATATGTACTTTATGAAGTACTAAAGGTCCATGTGACCAGGCTTAACCGTTTCTACCTTTGTTGATTACATGTGTACGTTATGGGCTGATTATAAGACAACTGGAATGCATTTGGTGAAGATGAAGATGTTGATACGTTGTACCCCCGAACAGAAAATCTTGAAGAAGGTCGAGTCTACAGTCGTTTTACATATTCCGCTGCATGTTTGAAGACTAAAGACGGTTCGCATGTGTTTATCATAAAAGACTTCTTCAGAGTTAGGGCATTCATCAGAGATGTTGTCAGTTTGGGGGAGAGCACTAATTAGGGGAGAGTGTATTGTAATGGTCAATGTTAATCCCTAATTAGATTCGCTCACATTGTTCCTCTACAAGTCAAAGTGATGGCAGCTGAGAAGACTCAGATGGATAAGTGAAGCTATGGTGCTTGAAGACCACTCTCGGAGCTGCTGTACTTATGTTTTGTATTGTGTTTTACTTAATTGTGCTTGTAGGGAACATTGTAAGCAATTCCCATATAACATTACTTTGGGGAGAGATTGTTAGCCTTGAAAATAATGTTATATGTGGAAAGTGCAATAGTAACAAAGCACAAGGACTAGTTCTGTCAATAGGACTTAGTTTACGTGACTTGTAGTATAAATACTCTCCTAGTTGCAAGTAGGAGAGGTGGATGTCTCATTTGTAATAAGAAGTGTGTGTGTTTTCCTTCTTTCTCTCTCTAGAAAACACACACATCTTCCCCCAATTCTTTAATCTAATATACCATGTATAACCTTTATTTCGAGCATCCCCGACCTCCTGAAGATTGATTCTTGGTTATAACAGTGAATCTGCTGATAGCATCATTTTATTCTGCTGCTCGTTTTTAACCACTGATTCCTACTATTATGGAAAGTATTTTGGTATAATTAATGGGCCGTTAATTATACATAATTCCATGGGCTAGGGTTTGAGTATTCTCTATTATAAATAGAGGTCATAACACATCTGCATGAATACGATCAACACAAACCCTAAACACTTGAATACGATTAGGTTCTTGATTTGTGCCTAAAACAAGAACATCACTTGGTCTTATCCCATAGAGATATTCGTGTAACCCAGGCATAGGGTCGAATAGTTTCTATTGGAAAGTGATAACACGATTTCAAGTGAATATCCGGTACTCATTGATTATCTTAACCCTAATCTGGGAACACAGAGTCACCAAACAACCAACAGAAAGCACAAACTGGATATCAATCTGGCCTTGTTCTTCTTGTTGAAGCAGCTTTTTATACGTAAACTAAAAAGATGAATTACTCGATAGATTAAACTGATAGAAAAAGATTCTACATCTGACAAAGAATAAAGAAAATATCATCAAAAGAAGTGTGTGCAACTCTTACCTTGACAACACGACTCTGCTCTTCAAAGTCATGTGAAAAGTCCGATATTAGAGTTAGAGATCGAGGTCGACAACACCAAAGAGTCTCCTCAACAGCTTTTGCTACATTAACTGTGCTGAACAGATCAAGCTCAACATGCTCGAGTTGATATGGTGGAGACCGAATCAGCTTTAGTGCTGAATCAGCTGTGGAATCCTACCAGCCAATTGGTAAAACAAGATGAATTTGGGTTAGTTCTATATGATTATATCATTACTTATGAGTAAATAAAAACACAACTAATTGAATTCAGGTGATTACCATTGAAATTTGCAATTTCAAATTTTTGAATGTATTTGTCTTGTCCAAAAATCGCCTCAATTTCTGGAACCAAAGAGTGTCAACATCGGCCATGATGTAGCAATCCATACATGCTTTCAACGGGAGTGAATTCTTCTCGAAAACATGGGGCCAATCTGAATAGCTAAATGAAAGCAAATTGGGGGTATTTATGTCAATCTCTTCCAAATCACACGACACATGTAGCACAAGTTTTCTCAAGGATGGACTAGACAGCTTGAGGCTGTTGCGTTGATTGGGAATAATCAGAACCAAATCTTCAAGGAGGGGGAAGTTTGATAAAAAGTCAGCAAACCCTTTCTGTGTCGGGAAAGGATACCAAACTAAACTTAACATTGTTAGTTTTTTTGCATAAATCCAAGTTCAAAGATGGTGATGCATCTTCTCTTCCTTTACCATTCCCTTCACCATCTTGTAATATAATATGACATTCACGTAGATTTGGAGCTTCAATATCTATTTTCTCAATTCCAAGCACGGAAACCCAAATTCTTTCAAGATTTTGAAGCCCATAAATACAAAATCTTTTGAAACCAGAGCAATTGTCAACACTCAGTTCCTCAAGAAGTGGACAACTGGCGTTCAAACACTTGATCACTTCCTCGTCTAAAGGGACTTCACAAAGTTGCAACACCTTCAACGACTTGAACTTGACAGCATCAACCGTTAACGACGAAGGTAACTCACAAGAACTTATTGTCAAAGATGTTAAAGATGAGGCAGACCAGAGTAGATCAGGCAAACGATACTTTTGCAGAGGACACACACTGTTTGCATAGACTGTAATCCCTAACACCTTTACCCCTTTCATAAGAATTAATCCAAGGCATCTATCAATAATTTCTACTTCTCTAGTATCCCGGATTCTAGTATCGAGGTTAAATGTGTGCACACTCTCATTTTGCTCACAATATCTGGATGTTTTATAGGCAATGTAATCGTAAAAACTTTCTCTTCCAGATACGGCAATGTACCTATAAAAACTATTTTGAAAACTTCTTCTTCCATACCTTGTCACAGGTGCATAAAAGGCTCTGATAAATTCATCCAGATTGAAATCCAAAATGGGGAAAGAAGCAGTTAAAGTAAACCATGTTTTAGACAATATGCTACATCGAACAAGGTCTAGTGATGAATGTTTTAAAAACGAAAGTATGTGATGAACAATAGAGTCAGGAAGGTCAGAAATCCGATCCGTTGTATCTGTTATATTTATGTTCTTCTCCATCTCCCCAAAATTTCACTTACTACATACTTCTCTTTCTGTTGCCAAAAAAAATAAGATGGTAAAATAGAAATCAGAAGGATTCGCATTGCATTTTGAAAACTGAGCAAGCAGTATCAGATAACAAGAATCAAACAATGAGGTGTAATAACAACGGTATTCGTGTTTTGCAAATTCTAATTATCTAATGAGTTAACAAGTAATGTAAGGTCTCGGATTGCTTATTTTTGCGCTTATCTGCTAATTCCTAAGCATAAGGCGTTATGTGTAATCCAAACTACGTGTTCTGCTTATCTGCTTATTTTAAGGTAAAACAAGCAGTTTGTGATCAACAGGTTAGCTGCTTATCTAAAAGTGCTTATTTGACATGAAATTAATATTATTTTTTAACATCATAGCAACTTAAAACCTTTTATAAATGAATAAGCAAAACTGAAGTCTTATTTTTAAGCAGTTTATGAGTGCTTACTTATAAAAAAGAAGAAAAATAGAAGTAATCCCAAACACCCTCCAATTTGTACAATTGTATTAATTAAGAATCATAATGTATCAAAAGAATTGACAAAGAAGAACCTGATAAGCATATGCACTTTGCTTATTCGTTAGCTGCTTATTTAAAAGTGGATATTTGAGATGAAACTAAATCTTTTTTTAAACATCATTATTAAATATTAACCTAATGCCTTTTATAAATGATTTNTTTTTTTGTTGTTGTTTCAGTATTAGGAGGTGTTTGGCAAATCTTATAAAATTTGGCTTATCACTTATTTATATTGTTATACTTTTTTGATACATAAAGTACCAATATGTTGAACCAAACTCCAAACCTAACTCCGAACCAGTCTTTGAGATTCAACCACATGCCTACATACATATAAATTCATACTAACCAAATTTCAAATTCTAAATATTTTAAGATGTCCCCCAAAAATTTTCCGACCATTTTTAAATTTGTTTCAGCTTCTCTCAAAATTTCCTCACATCCATTTCTTATATTTACCCACACGCTCCCCATGCACACAACACATAGGCAAAACAGACACACGACTATTTTGGCCGCCGCTACATGGCGGGTACCATGCTAGCTAGTACTCTCTCCGTCCCAAAATTACTATCCCTCTTTCCATTTTGGTATGTCCCAAAATAATTGTCTACTTCTTGTTTCAACCAATAAAATGAAGGTTTAGTGGGTGAGTATGATATTTGATTGGTTGATGAATGTAATACTCCCACTTTTATTAAAAGGGTGTTTGGCTAACCTTATGAATTGGGCTTATGCTTAAACGGCATATGGCTTATATATCATAAGCTCTTGCTAAGTGTTTGGCTTAGCTTATCATAATTAACAAAGTAGATAGACAAAAAGGTGCATCAAGCCAACCGTACCTTCACCTCTAAGAGTAAATTACCTCGTTCGTCAGCCATTTTTTTTTTTTTTTTAACTTTGTAACACCATTCGTCTTTTTCAAGAATGTCTGTTAAATTTTACCGTTTAATGCCCATCATGTATTTTGCACATGAAGGTATAATCGTTTATCACCTAACGTTCATCTAAAGTAAATAAAAAACACACACAACCCGTTATCCTAGACTCTTTTTTATTGCCCTTTTTCCCTTTAATATTACTCTCCACCTTTTCTTCTTTATTTATCTCCCCTATTTGGTCACCCACTACCTCCACCATTTTTTTTTTCTTTTATCCAAAGGCTAGAATAAACTTATCCATTTATGATATCAGAGCTTCATGACCAACATGCTAGCAATCATCCTCCTCATGCACAGCAGTCTTACATTCCTATGGACAATGGACCTTTTGTTGCTCCAATGGATTATGATTCAAATTCTCACTGGAATTTCGGAGGCCGATATTACGAGCATAATCCATCCTTTGTTAGCATGGAAGTACAAATTCATCAATCGTTGGTCACATTCCAGCA
This sequence comes from Artemisia annua, assembly GCA_014162995.1. Lineage (NCBI taxonomy): Eukaryota > Viridiplantae > Streptophyta > Magnoliopsida > Asterales > Asteraceae > Artemisia > Artemisia annua. The sequence goes on from LBNU01022674.1 coordinate 34,822, forward strand.
GCTGGTCATGGAGGACCCTTTAAAAGGAAGAAGACTAGCATATAAAGGGTATGGTTTTAATTACCTGAATCAGTTTAAAAACATATAAAATAGCTGAAACACAGTAATATAAAGGGTTCTGGCATTATATTCATTATTATTCATTCCCAGAATATAACATACGTATAAGGGCATGTACTTTGACTACTTCATTTGTACATGATCACATATGGAATTCTAACGGTATATTTTCCTGATTTCAAAACTATGAAGTTATAGTAATACGGAACATTCGCACGATCCTTACAGTCTCGAGCAAATATTACTCTCAATGGCAACTTCTGGTGCAGCGCTGTGAAACTGAGCTGTTGAGAATGGCTGCTGACCTCAATATCTACACCTTGTGGTAGAGAAATATCCCCAATAGTGTATATTGAGTTTTCGAAACCCACATTAGTCAGCGTCCTTGTGTATTCTTTTCTCTCACATCTTTTTAGCTCAACCACAAAAGAAGGATAGTTGAGTTGTGCCTCTGGTATAGTTTCTGAGCACGAAACAGTCTTTTTGACGATAACTTGAACTTGCTTGGGTGTATAGTCTAATCCACACAAATAGGGAATGTAATCATCAGGCTGGATGTCAAAAATAAGCCCTGGATCGTTGGCTTTTGATGCTTCTACATGACCAGATCCCATGGCAAAGACGTCTGCAGGAAGATCTCTTTCATCTACAATGTAACGGCCATTTAGGCTTACATTGCTTGCTGTGGTCATTATTGCAGATTTTATTGCAGCGGGAGACCAGTCTGGGTGTGTGCTTTTGATAAGTGCTGCTATGCCTGCGAGATGAGGACAAGACATTGACGTGCCTGATATGATGTTAAACGTTGCTTGGGTTCCAGTTTTGTTATCAACTGATTTAGGCCAAGCCGCAAGAATGTCAACACCTGGTCCAACAATGTCTGGTTTCATTATTCCAGGACTTGCAACATTAGGTCCTCTTGAAGAGAAAACAGTTACCATTGGAGCAGATTTTACATTAAGTACCGTTCCACGTTGAATTATAGTAGCCACAGGGGCTGAAGTCGAGTTCAAATACTTTTTGATCGCAACTCCTTCTCTGTAACCAACATGAGATGAAGGAAGGACTTGAACTTCTACTGCTACACTATTGCCAGTTATTTTATCATTTGCGAGGATCATAGCAGCTCCCCCAGCCTCCTTAACTGCCTCCCCCATTTCACTTCCCGCGAGAACAAAATATGCATCACACAATACTACCTTCCCCTTGACATCAACATGTTTCAGCGATTCTCTATTGCATGAATAACCCATTTCAGCCGGATAAACAAGGGGCCGAAACTTTGGTTTGTAATTCTTTGGTTGGTATAATGCTTCGCCGTTTAATATTTTCTTATTCCCGAGAGTAACTGTAGTCCTTAATCTTCTATCTGTTTTACTAGCCCCAACTGTAAGGATCCATGGGGCCTCGTTCTCTGATGATTTATTACGAGGTCCTGAATTACCTGCCGAACAACTCATGAATATCCCTGATTTTATGGCCGTGAAGGCACCTATTGCTATAGAATCGCTATAAAAGGGAAGTGACGGTCCACCAATTGAAATTGAAATAACATCAGCACCATCTTCAATAGCCGCGTCCATGCCCGCTAATATGTCGCTATCATAGCAACCAAATCCACACACTTTATACATGGCCAAGTGTGCAAGTGGCGCCATCCCACTTGCAGTCCCATCAGCTTGTTCAAATACACTCGCATTGTTCACATAATTCCCTGCTGCCGTACTTGAAGTGTGTGTCCCATGGCCCCCCTTATCAATTGCTGAATCATTACTAACGAAGTTTCTTATCCCGATCAGTTTGTTATTACACCCGGACACCTCACATTTGCCTTTCCATCTCGGTGGTGGAGGCGGAATTCCTTTGTCGTTAAACGAAGGATGTCCCGGAGTAATTCCGGAGTCTAGAAGTGCAATTATGATTCCTTTCCCGTAGTGTGAGTGTTTCCACAAACCTTTATTTTGGTGCAAGCCCAAAAACCTGGGTGAGTGAGTTGTATGCAATTCATAGCTTCTTTCAGGGCTTACAAGTAAGACTCCACCCAAATTCTCCATCACCTTTGCTTGCTCATTCGACATTTTTGCCGCAAATCCTGTAATCACACGACGGTATGCATAGACCATCTTTGGTTTCTCATTAGAGCCAGAAGCTATTTTTGACAAGTACGAGTTATACAATTCTTCAAGCTTGTGTGGCTGAGAAACTTCTTGGCCTTCAGGTAAACTTAAGTGAACAATGTAGGTTTGGAGTTCATCTGATTTGGTCGGAAAGGCGTTAAAAATGGTGGTGCAAATGAGAATTAGCATAAAACTAATCATCTTTAGCAACATTTTGTTTCTCACTAGTTATGATAGTCGTTGAGTTTGAGTGTATGTTTCATGTGCTGCTCCTCATGCATATATATAGCTAGATGATCATTAAGGGAGTTACATACGCGAGAGGGAGGTTCATATTCAACCACTTGCACCTTTCTTGTCATATACAGACAGTTGTAAAATGACATTTCTCATTAAAACTTCTGATACACACATTATACTGAATATTAAGGTTACTCAATCACCTGCATATAGCAAATTAGTTTTTAGCTAACAGTGCTATGTTTGCCTATAAGAGGTTGTTCTTCGCTACAAGTTTCCCTTATTTTAATTTACAGAACATTTACCTCCATGAAATCCTCCAGTTTTTCATGATTAGTTGCTTCAAGATTCAGAAACTACTATTTCTATGATTACTTGTTCGTCTTTGATAAATCTATTATTTTTTAGGATTACTTATCTAAAAAGCTGTATAATAATCTCATATACGTTTTCTTTTTATTCAAAAATAACAAGTTTGCACATGATGTAAAGCATAGATTATGCGGTATTCATGCATGAAATCACTTTCTGGGCCAGTGTTTTTTGCGCAGGATCTTAGCCGGAATCTATATTAAGTTTATGTAGCAGAAGACGAAACCTAAAAGTATGAAATTGAAACAGGTGATCCATCCACAAATGTATTTGCTACAACTTTCTTCCTACAAGTCTTATAAAACCAAATACAGTAATACAGTAACAAACTAGCCAGGAACCCTTGTTGCTAGCATAAATTTAAGGTAAAATCACTTAAGCAGTTAAGCTCACATGATAAACAAGTGTTTTTTGCGCAGGAACCCTTGTTTCACTGTATTCTGTTTAATCACATAATCCAATGACCAGCCGTTAAAAGAAACATAAATTAGAAAAGTTACATTGACGTCAATATCTGATCGGTAAATACAACCTCATTTACACTTTTCAATATCGTAACCAATAATCACAAAACCAACATACATTTCTTTCACTTTACTTCATCAAGATTTTATCATAACAAACATGAGTGGGATTGAGAAAAAGCAAATGTTCCAATATATGAGATTCATTTCAAGCGAAAAAAGCAAAGCAAGAAGGTTTCAATATGTTATGGCTGAAGTTAAAAGTGATGTTACTAATGAATATGATTCTGATTTATCGAAGAATGCTCGAATGATTCATGTGATTCTTTAGCATCACTGTCTTCCTCTGGAATGGTGGATGATGCAACATCTTTTTCTAAGTCATCTCATGATGCCATGATGGTCCTTTATACGAGCTATCTGAACTCATGGCACAATTGCCTATCAAGTAAGATATCGCTTAATACTCGCTATATCTATACTTTTAGTAAGTGATCTTAGATTCCAGCTTAGTAAAAAACTAAGAATATCATGGTTGATTTGGTAAAATTCCAATGTTTTACATATATAAGTTTCGATACATGTCTTGTGATCAAACTTGCATTTATATGTTTCCCACAAACTTTTCAAACTCAATGCAAATTTTTTTTTTCAAATTCTTAAACCAACATTGTGTTTTGTGACATGAGTAAGATAAAAGTTAATCTTACTAATCAAGGTATACTATTTCTGTGCCCAATGTGTCAAGAGCAAACTGAATCTACTCATCACCTTCTTTTCAGTTGTCAACGAGTAAGACTTATTTGGTTGAAGATCTTTAGCTCGTGGGGTATAAACCCTCCACCAAAAATCACAATGTCTGAACACCTCTCTACTTCTTTGGTTGGCGGTAGGCGCAAATCTTTTATCAAAGTTTTCAGTGTTGGAAATATGGTTATAAATTAATATGTAAATGTCTAGAATCGAACACGAGACCTCGGGATTGCACACATTACAAACGAGAATTAAAGTATAATAATAAATATTAAATGTTATGTATATTTATTATTTTAGAACACTTAATGGACTTAACGGTCGTTAGTTGGTAAGTGTACGGACTATATATCGTTAAAATAGAAAGAAAAGGACTAGAGTGTAAACTAGACGACAAGAAGGATCCGGAACACTCCCTTGGAGTGTGGAACCGATCGGCCAAAGGGAGGGATCCCAATCCCACCCTAACTTGTCCTCCAAGTTGCCTCTAGTATATAAACAAGGCTTTGGTTCATTCATTCTTGATCTCTTGTACCCTAAAACCTAAAGCTTGTTTTCTTTTCCCTTTTTCTTCCTATTGCCGATCGACCAAACACCCCAAAGGGTTTGGATCGATTTTTTCATAAAGAAAAAATCTAGTGTTTTGTTTACTTGCATCAACTTTTAATTCGTTAGTAGTTTGTGTGTACAAGAACGAGGTAATTACTCACTATAGTAATTATCAAGAGATCGAATAACAAAAAGGTAAGGGGTTATTCATTGATCTACATAAACCCTAATTAGGGTTCATCACTTGTTCATTCCCAATCAAGAATTGTATAAGGTACGTTTACTATTTATGTTTTATGTTTTAGCTAACTATTTATGTGTTATACTTGATCCTTTGCTTCCGCTATTATGTGCTACTCATTCTTAATTATTATATATGATATTTATAATTATAAAATTCTAACAATGGCATCACGAGCCATGTATAACATGTAATTGCTTACTAAAACCAATAAAAAACGTATCTTGATTGTTTTAGATAACATGTTATTGTTTTCTAGGGTTTTTCTTTAATTTTTTGAAAAAATTTATAAACCCTAACCCTTATTTATGGAGGGGGGTTGATGCATCCATAAGCCCTAATTAGGGTTTGTGGTTTTAATTAATTAATTTGTTAATTGATTAGAAACCCTAGGTTTGTAACATGTTTATGTGTACAACGTGGTAATTGGTATGCATGAATCCATGACGAAACATGCATGTTAGTCATGGATTATATATATATATATATAATATATATATATATATATATATATATATATATATATATATATATATATATATATATATATATATATATATATATATATA